>VMBQ01007162.1:11489-47747 GCA_007657795.1 Dreissena rostriformis | reverse complement strand
CTACTACTACTACTACTACTTCTACAACTACTTCTTCTACTACTACTACAACTATTTATCCTATTACTACTACTACTGCTACTACTACTACAACTACTACTACGTCGACTTGTTCACATCCCCGACATCTAAGCGTCTCGTAATGATGCGTTTATGAAGTTTTAATAGTTGATTCTCACACTGTTATAACAAATCTATAAATCAACATAGACACGTGCCTATACCAGAAGATCATTCCCGTGTATTTATAACTCGTCTTTTGAAGCATATAATGACAAGAGCTGCGTGAACATGTCTCAAACTTGCGTCACAGGGAACGTCGTGGGTATTGACCTGCCTCTGTACCTGTGGTGCTATAGTTGTGCTCGAGTTGTTGAAATGGTGGCAGAAATACCCAAGCGGTTTACGGAAATTGCCGATAAACGAAATCATCGTTTTTTATGATCATACTTTTATTGTTTGATGATTTTAATAATCTTAAGGTATATTTATTTATAAACTAGTATTTTGTGTTATAAACATGACCTTTCTCCTTTAAGGCGTTTCATTGATATGAAATAAGACCGTTACTTTACTGTAAAATGTGAATGATTGATTTGAAACGCATCTCTTACTATCTGTGTTCATAGGTCTTTTATACTTTTTCGCTTTGTGTACATAGTATGCTTGTGTTTATAAGTTGTACATGCAAAGCTGTTGGTCGTCATTGTGTAAACGTGTATTGTTCTATAAAGTGTTATACATAATTCCCGCCGTGTATATATTATGCAGTATTTTGATTAATTAAGTGTTTCCAATCTTCAGGTCCTTAAGTTTGTTTAATCTCATTATTAACTAGAAGTTATATATAATTGACCTGCATGTTGTCTCATTTTCATCGTTAAATTTATTATTCCTTCTTTTCTTTGACAATTTCTTTACGTTTGGTGCACTAATACATGACAGTGTGACGTAGACTTTAAAAATAAACGGAAGCAAATAATTCAGATTTGTGTATACACGTACTTGATTAAGGTATTCTTTATTACTAGTATATACCAATAGATTATAAACACGAATATGTTATTCTTTGACAACAAAACAATTATAATTATGTTTAAGTAATTTTTTATAGATTCACCTCCGTAATGCAGTTATGGTTAGAACGAAAGTCGTATAGAAAAGTTGACAAGGTCCAAATCATAAAACATTATTTACATGTATAGGTCAGGCTGTATAAACACACACAATACTATGAGCAAAAATGCTAAAAGAATAACTGTTATTGCATCCACAATTGTCTGTGTAACATTTAAAAGTGTACCATCACGCTTAAGTGTTCATATAAATCAATCGGTCGAGCAATAATGGTGCGGTATTAAATAACCAGTAATACCTTGAGATTCATAAACAATCAACAAATATGTTTTATATTTTATCGACAAATTTACAAAAAATATTTTCTGATGAAACAATCAACGTGACAGTCAAAGAAGCGAATGATTTATACATTTGGGAAATTCGAACATTTACAGTTTATACGTAATGAAACAGACTACACTGAATACTTCAATCTCTAGAGCGTTTAAAAACAATATCAATAGTTTTAGACAAACATTTCGTTATAAAATCCGAGTTTAAATGTCAAATGCATTTTTATTGTCAATACAAAGGCTATTCAATTACGATTCCTAATGTATTCTAGTAAACGATTAAGCATCGAAAGTTTCATCAATGCATGACCTACCACGCCATTATCCCACATAAAAAATATGATTCTATCTGGTTATCTATTTAACATCCATTAACACGTTAAACAATTGATACTCCCATACGTCGCGGAAACAACGGGTGACCATTATGTCTGAAATTCTCGATATAAAGAACTTTTCGCCAAAGAATCAATTGCTGCTCAATGCTGTGGGAGGCTAAATCAGGTGTCATAGTTTTCTCTAAAACACATGTTTTAGCTTGTAGAGTGCCAATGGTTGGACTTTGTTTGCTCGATAAGGTATACATATAAAACATAGCTGTTTGTGTCAAACTTTCAACTACTCATGGGGACTTGGTGATTCAAATAATTAACAAGTAAGCTGCGTTATTTGTGTATTGCCACTCTTTTTGTTTTGTTAAATATATTAACAATTTGTACTGCTACTACCACACTCTCTTCTATTATTACTACTTCTACTGCTACTTTTACTCCTACTACATCTACTTCGACTTTTATGACTATAATTCTTTCTTATATCATTATTACACCATATTGTATTATCATGTATTAGTTGTATTTATTACAGTTAATAATACTAATAACATACAAAATATTATTTATATTTGATTATCATTAAAAAACCCTATTTATATATATAACATGTATGATTAATACATTAATACCGTCATTATACTATAAATGATAATTATGCCCATGCTTTTTGAAGCCACTCACTCACATATTCACGCTCAAAGGGCTTTTGCAGAACAAAAAATATAATTTATTTAATAACAGATTAGTTACAATAATGTTAATGTCATTTGGATGGATCTTACGCAACATTCTGTTTGAATCCTTTAAAAATGTGATAGCTTGTCGGATAGAGCACAAATCATAGTGTATAAAGTAAAGCTGGCGTTTTGTTCATTTTAAGATTTTCCTGTATGGACATATTGTACCAGGTTGCCCTTTTCGTTTAGTTTATTAACATTCAAAATAGTTCAAGCAGTAATTTTTACATGAAGTTTCAAGTTTTGTATTGGAATATCGGCAGAACGCCTTTGACCATTTACATACAAGTAAACACAGTATAGTAAAAGGGTACATATACAATCATGCAAACTACAATGAAAGGGTTCAGACATTGTGCACACACGTTAACTTATTAACAACACCCCGAAAAGAGCAAACTGTTAAAACATGTATATAGACCTTATGTTTTAAGTATAATATTTATTTAAGAAGCAGCAAATGCTTGTATTTTTTCACTCGTAGTTTCATGGCATAAGTAATGAATCTGGCAATATTGTTAATGACTTTATTATTTTGACAAGAGAGTATGTTTTCAAATTTCACCAAATGTGGCCAGTTTGATCGAATTCAACAGCGTTTGCGTTACATAGTTTACATTTGCGTTCGTCCCTTGGTATGTAACTATATATACCAGCCGCTATTTCCAATTCATGTGCGCTCAGTCTAAATCTTGATTAATGTTGTGTGTGATTTTTAGTATTTATGCAATATAAATATTTTGCATACGCGAATTTAGTCTTTAATATTAATATAATTTGAATAATAAAAATTGTTAACTAAATTATCGAAAATAAAATCGTATCCAAGTTGTTCTAATTGTTTGTTGTTTTGTTTCAACAAATACACAACACAGAGTCGTGTTATTACTAAGAGAATTAGGATTATGTGTGAGTTTAACCAAATTACTAAGTGCCCGTTGTTTGCATATACTACAGGAGAGGAAATGTGCCTAGTTCGCCTAAGACAGCGGCATTAGAAGTATGTGGGCGCATGAATTGTTTTACAGTCAACTTCATCAATATTGTCAATGCTTCATATTTGAGACGCATTACGAATAATTGGTACTACTAGGGAGTAAAACAGAAAGTTTTGTTTTGGAATTTAGCTTTCCTTAGCTAAAATTAGCCAATAAATGGTTGTAAGGTTTTAAGGCATCAATTTTCCGAATTATATTACCAATGTACTCAAATGATTATTTTCATATCCCTTCAAGTCAAACGACTGATTTGTTTGCTAATTTTTAAAAAGCAATTGAAAATACCGTTAACATGGAAAAATATGTATCGTAAATGGGTG
This sequence comes from Dreissena rostriformis, assembly GCA_007657795.1. Taxonomy (NCBI): domain Eukaryota; kingdom Metazoa; phylum Mollusca; class Bivalvia; order Myida; family Dreissenidae; genus Dreissena; species Dreissena rostriformis. The sequence goes on along the minus strand of VMBQ01007162.1, from coordinate 43,945 downwards.
TGTACGTTTAAATTGACTGATTTTATAAACAATTGTTATTGTCTATTACTTGTTCGCTTGGACCGATTTGTTTTTCATTGTAGTTTGTGTTAATTTACAAGATTGTTTTTGTATTGGGCTGGTATACCAATGAAAAACTTGAACGTNGAATGATATCAAATTCTTTTTATGGAAGTCTTAATCACTTGCTTGGACCTTTTATAAACTTATTAATACATGCATACAATAATTTTGTTTTGTATATAGTATTCTGTTAATGGAATGAACTGCGATCGCGCTACCCCATATGTGTTAGAAATGTATGAGCATCTTTTAACATGAAGCAAAGTTTAAAACATGGTTATGTCACAGACGTTCAGTGTTTGTCACTTATAATGTTACTTCCCTAATATACACATTTAAACTTCTGCTTCATCAGCAGGAGAGACATCTTATAAAAGCATGTGGTCCATATGGCAAGCAACACCTGTTATAAAGAAGACACGAACAGACAAAACAAACAAACATATACAAGTGAATACATCTGGAGTCACCGTCTTGGAACTGTCGATACCAAGCATTTGGAGTTTTACACAGTTTGAGGAGCTCCACACTTCACACTTGGACATCAAGTGTTTAGCGGTAACATTATTGTTAAAAAAGAGCATGTGCTTTTTGTTTGTGATAATCCAAAGCACGTGTGGTTATATTTGTGATTTTAGATGAATGTAAATTATTCCTTTGACAAACATTTTAGAGGAGGCCAGTAAAGCATTATCTTGAAATTGGGCTTGTTAGGCACCTTTTCCATAGCAAGTTCTACGGTTAAACCGCTTTCATCCACACTTGGAAATGTATAATGCTATATTATATCAGCGAAGTTTGATAGTCAACATTAAATGTCATTTAAAGACTGCTGAGTTAATCCATTCAATTTTCTAGATTTGGTCCTTTTAACATAGTATCAACCCCTGTTTCTTTTTTTCATCCAGTACTCACAAAAATAAGATTATTGTAAAAGAAGCAATATTTGTTTATAGACAGCTCTTGTTTACGCGTTCGATACTCTCAATTACCGTAGCTTGAACAAAGTTGGACAATTTTGTCAAGCATACGTGTGTTTATCATTGTGTGACTAAAAATGGGGTATGTTTGTAAAACCGGTAATAGTATGAGCAATTGGACAAAGAAATGTGTGAATCATGGGCTGAATATAAATCTGACTTTGTATATTATTGTACATTGTTATGTATTATAAATGTTATAAATACATGTAAATAGGATGTGACTTCATACAGTGTTTAAGATATTAATATGTATTGACTGTGAAAAACTGTGTTGTTCACTTTTGATTAAAGATATTAACATCTTTACACATCGCAAACTACATGGGACAAACTGGAAATTAATTATTAAAATTAAATTCAGCTTTTATTGTTTCACATCAGCTATCAACAGGTACATGTGGTATGATTCTTATTGAAATTAGGAATCTTATTTTCCGGCTTGTTTGATCGGTAACTTTACCGTGTATTGGTTTCAAAATAACTTAAATGAGCGTAAACCCTACCTTACCTTTAAGTTTTAGGTTAAAAGTGTAATTAAAGTACTTTATAGTTAAAAAGGGTGATTTTCTGCACTGTAAATGAACATGCATTGAAGACATTCGCAATATTTTTTGCACGAAACGGCCTAGGTCGTTTTTGGACCAGTCACTAATTGTATCTTAAATCATTATATATTAGACAACAGGGATATGATTTTCTGAGTGGGAAACATAATATTGGACATTCAGCTATTTCTGTTAAAATTTAATCTGTATTCTTTAGCAGGCATCGATGTGTGGTGTAATATATATTAACTATTAAGGAATTTTCTAACTAAAGTTAATGAACAATTTATTGCCGTTAGTGACCTAGGCTTTGGTGATACATAGCCTTTATGGTTTTTATCCGTTATGGCCCGCATTCGTACAGAATTACAAGGTCAATGCAACCCATGGGAAAGACGTCGGACCTCGGACAAATCCGATAAAATTTGACGAGGTCCGATAATATTTCCCAAATTGTCGGACCTCGTGTCCGACAAAAAAATACAACAATATGTAAAACGTTGATTAAAAATTAACACCGAACTAGAAATATGAAAAAAAAATACTATTATTTTACTACGATCGATTATTTATCTTTAAAATAAATTTTACCAACCAGTCGAACTGGCTTTGCTGGTGACGTAACAAACTCCAAGCGAGATTCTGTGTATTCACCCATAATCGGTGGGTCGCTTTTCATATTAGGGCACGATTGGTCATTGTCGGCTCAAGTTCTTCCTGAAAGTACTCCGCGTACTCTTAAGTATACTACACAGTACCCGGGGTACGGAAAATATACTTGAAAGTATCACGGAGTATGGCCGAGTGCATTTCAGCGTATTTTCCGAGCCATATTAGGTGCGCCACGTTCAAATACGTCACTTACGTATACATGACGACCATTTACAATACAGAAGAGTGAACTTTCCTTCATGTTATAACGTTGATGATGGAATACGAAGGTAATCGTTAAGATAAATCCGTTACACGGCTTCTTAAAAAATCCGAGACACCCATTGAACGGTATTTGTGGTGTCAAAATACGTATTCTTGCAGTTGCGGCAAGCGTTAATTCTTACTTTATTATGCTCTCTTTTGAACAGAACAGAACATAATTCTTTATTTGTAAATAAAGGCCTCCGGCCCAAAATACATGTCATTAATACAGTTGTAAGAGTTTGAGTTATGTCAAATTTCAATCTTCATGAGATATCAATAACATCAAGTGGTACACATACAGAGGGAGTTTCCTAACAATATCAGCATCCTGAGATGACATAAGTACATAGAAATCTTGAAGATCAGTACCATGTGTATACCAGTTACACAAATATGAATTTCAAACATCATCATATTTATGACATTTAAAAAAGGCATGAAATTCACAATCAATGACTAACGTGTTTAAATTGTGTAGACAATAACTACATATACGGTTTTCTTTCAATATACCACTATGTCTACCGAGTTCAATATTTAATTTATAATTTGATAATCTAAACCTGGACATTGCTGCGCGGTATTTGAAATGAATGTCTAATGACAAGTATTTTTGAATATTTAAAATACTTTTAAATGGACTATAGTGATAACATCTACTCGAATTTTCAACAGAAAAGTACCAGTCTAGCGTACAGCAATTGATAACACGCTGTCTAAACATTCTAATAAAGTTATTTATGTTTCCGACATCTTGACTTATCCATATGAACCCTAAGCCGTATTTGTATATGATAGTTTTAACATTGGTTACCCAACATGTTCTGCCTACATCCTTAATCGATTTTAACATATTGTAACATTGTTTTGGGTACCTGTGTGATGGCATGGTTAATAAAGTACACCAGTATCGAATACAATTGATAAAGTATGTCGTGCATAAAGGTTATCTACCACAGTCCCCTAGAACCATACACGTGTTTGTCGTTTTTGCAACATGCAGTATATTTTTGCAATATTTGTTTTGAACAGCTTCAATAGAATCAACGTATTCATAGCCCCAAATTTGGGACGCATAACAAAGAATCACCATATAGTCAAATTTTTTAAATGAGTCTGCAGTTGAATCATAACCAAAAGGTTTTCGAAATGTTTTGATCGAAAATAGAGCTCTTTGAGCTTGTAATATTAGTTTTGAGTGGGTAGACGGCCATGATAGACCTGATGTAAGCAATATACCTAAATATTTATAAACGGAAGATACTTTGATTTTATTTGATAAATCCAGTGTTCGTATTTGCGAAGAGGACCGCCATTACGAAAAACAGTTATCTCAGTTTTGTCCAAATTAAGTTCCATACCAGATTCATAACAAAATTGGTCAATAATATTGATTTGTTGCTGAAGTTTTTCAGCAGTTTCAGCACATCCGACCACATCGTCTGCAAACATCAAAGAAAGAATGTCTTGGATATCGTCAGTTATAAATATACCAGTGCTACACCTGTTGCGTACAAGGGCAGATAATTCATCAATGAAGAGATTAAAGATGGTCGAACTTGATTTGTCACCTTGACGCGTTCCGATGTTACACGGGAAAAAATCAGAGATAGGATTTTGAATTTTGATACATCACTTAAGATTTGCATAGAGAGCTCTAAGGATTCGAAGAAAGTTACCATGCACGCCTTTCTTCTCTAAGGAGATAAATAACTTGCTATGATTGATTTTATCAAATGCCTTACGAAAATCCACGTAGATGCAGTAAATGACCACCTTTTTAGAAAGATATGTTTGTATCATTACTTCGAAACAGAAAATATTATCGATAGTTGTATAGCCCTTTCGATAACCAGATTGTGATTCATCTATCTTCAGCCGAATTTGACAATCGATTATTTATAATGCCAGAAAATATTTTGTATAATGTGGTAGAAATAGATATACCTCTGTAATTTCCAGGAATGCTTGTCGGACCAGATTTGTGAATAGGAATTATGACACTAGAACCCCAAGATAAAGGGATACTACCGGTTTCTAATATCTGATTAAATAGAAGTATCAAGATTGGAGATATGTCATCCGTGGTATATTTGAAAAATTCTGTTAGTATACCATCAACACCGCTACTTTTTCCAAAAAATAAGCTAGATATAGACCTTTGGATTTCCTCAATTGTGATTGGTTCGTTTAAGACAATGGCTGTAGGATCAGCGAGATTATGTGAATTATCAGTATATGGGTCTACATTAATAACATTTTCATCATACAAAAGTCTGGACAAGTACTGGTACCATTCAAACGGCGAAATACTATCATCTTAAGTCGCAATCGTTTTACCTTTTTTAAGAACTTTCCAAAAGGAGCAGGGATCGTTTCTACTGTCAAATAATAATTTTCTGTTGGATTCCTGAAATTTATTAACTAAGGATCGGCAATATTTTTTTAAAATCATTTCGCTTATCTTTATATGTCCGTAAGTCAATTGGAGAATTTGTTTCTCGGAATTTTCTTAATGCTTTATATTTTATCTTCTTGAGGGTATCACATATCGAATTCCACCCCGGGGGCTTGGAAAAGGTGTGTTTACTTAAATGTTTGACCAGCATATACTGAGTTGCGTTATAGTACAAAGAGGTTATGGTTTCAACTGCTGAATTAACATCCTGAGAAATGCTTTCTCGCATTGAGTCATATATTGTTGGTAGCAAGTGTTTAAAATCATCCGTAAATTGTGTAAGTTTATCCTTTTTTTTTACAAATTGGGTCAGTATTGTCATAATGGTCGTCATGCTTAATTTCGTGATTCTTATGTACAGTTACCGGGCAGAAAAGGTTTATGCGTTTGATCTTTTAGGGCACTAAGTGGAACCTACTATCAATTGTGGGGTAACCATTTTGTGGTAATTATTGATTTTTAAACAACCGATGTATTCTTTGAATAAGGAAAAATGAACGAATATCATGTTATGATAAATAATGAGTCCGTGAAAATGAAAAGCTTATCATACCACCTCGAGATAACACAATATCGTCTACAATTTATGGCTATATTGCTAAAGTTCACAAAAGTAAAGAGATAAGAAAACTATAAAGTCTTATCAGCGGTCCTGTAACAAACTAATTTTGAAGCATTTACATCATCTACGACTAAGACATTGTAACAATGTGCACGAAGTTGGTACTTTTCGCTGTGGTAATTTGTGTGACATGCGTAGTTCATGCGGAAGATACTGCCTCTATGTCGGCAATGTTGGAGAGAATTCACGCATTGGAAGAAAGAGGTTGGTGATTAGTATTACAATGCCTTAGAATGGGTTTACAACAATTCTCAGAATGTATTTGACTCATTTACAATTTTCAAATCTTTGCTTCATATATTTATCTCAGTGTACGTGTATATGCGAACTGGGCACTGTTTATGTAAATAATAGCGTTGCTAATGTCCTATATTAACATGTCACGGTTTACCAGAGTACCCAGACAAATCAAAACGCCAACAGGGAAGAAAGACTGTTGGCGAAAAACGAAACTCTATAAAAGCAAGTTAATTATGGGCTTATTTGTACATGTATGCAAAGACAGCAATCTCAATAGGCATAACCTGAATTTAATTGTAGTCGTGGATGCAAATTATTATTATAATTGTGTATAAAGGATTAAGTTGGATCTGTTTGTTTGATCTGTTTATTGCCATTAAGTATGATTGAAATACCTGAAGACAAACTTCTGAAGACTACCAGTTGTTTCAGAAAAAATGAGTCGCAAACTTATCAAAATTGTACAAAAAAATGAGTCGCCAACTTTTTTTAATTGTGAACATCTGAGTCGCGAACTTCTCAAAATAGTTTTTCGAAATGTTTTGATCGAAAACATGAGACGGAGCTGGCCTTTCAAAAAAAGCGTCTAGCCGAACTGGACTCCACGCATGCGCAGACAGAGGTCATATCAACCCTGCTGGGCAGGTCAGATAATGAACTAAATAAAATTATATTACTATGATACTTGAAGCGGAAAATAAATACTCACATATACTTGCTCATGCCTTCAGTATTTCAAAAACAAACAAACACACACTAACATCGTCGAATTAAAAAAATGTGTCCCAATAATGATGAAGATGATCCAAATTAGAATAAACGACATTTAAATGTCCAGTTAAATTGTATTAAACGTCGTTAAAATTAATTTACTTATATTTTAGCCATTAGGAACCGCCTTATCTACGAAGACGAGAAAGAGGCCTTCCATTCTACATTAGACGGTACCCTGGAACACGGCCACGTCAGTCAACAGATAATTTTCAACAACGTCAGCCTCAACATCGGGGCGGATATGACGCGATTTCAGGGATGTTCGCGACGCCAATGGGCGGCCGTTACATAGTGTCTACGTCAGTAATGAGCCTCGAAGTGCCAGGGGCGGGCATGCTCGCGATAATCATGAAAATCGGCGTGGAGATTGCGGCGGCGTACGCGAATGGCATGGGAGGTCATCAGGAGCAAGGATTGGTTCCGCTACAGTGCGATTAGCGAAAGGTGACGTGGTACATGTCGCTGTTGGTCGTCATGACGACACCGGGGTTTGGGGCGACAAGCTGACCAGCTTCACCGCATGATTGATTTTTCCCATGTGATAAAATGAAATCTTGTAATTGCGACTTGAATTATTGCATCTCTAAATGAATTATAACGAAATGACTTGGCGATGTAGACATACCTTGTTTTTCGTCAGTAGCCAAATGTATAATCTGGTTAACTCTTATCAAGCGGATAACTTTTGGTTATCTTCACTGTAAGGATATCTTTTTGGGTAAGAGATTGTATAAAAAACATATCCGAACAGGTGCACGTTTTGGTTACGTTTTGGATAGTATTTAGCCAAGGTATTGGACTTCGGTTATCTTTATCCGAAAAAGGTTATCTTTTGGATTGGCTAAAGTTATCCATATTAAAATATATACAAATGGCTTCGGATCTTCTTCAGATACAGCACTTCTTCTCGATATAATATGTTGTTCCGACGCGTTGTTGTACATGAGTATTTTTTAATACTTGTATATACATACATTATCATAATTAATGTAGGTTATAATGTTACTAATCACATGCGTTTTTTTAATTATTGTATAATTATGCTTTTAAATAGCCCATCTTTACTATTTGAGAGTAATTTGAATTATATACAAAAGGGAGATTTCCATAAACTATTATGGTCTGTTCCGTGCGAATTTTGCTTGCAATCCATCAGTTGGGAACAGAACAATATATACATGAAGAGAGCTTACCTTTGCAAGTTATTTTTATGCCCCCGGTAGGGTGGCATATAGCAGTCCTTCCGTCAGTCTGTGCGTCCGTCCGAAAACTTTAACGTTGGTCATAACTTTTTCAATATTGAAGATAGCGACTTGATATTTGGCATGCATGTGTATCTCATGAAACTGCATATTTTGAGTGGTGAAAGGTTAGAGTCAAGGTTATCCTTCAAGGTCAAAGGTAAAAAGAAAATCAATGCATGTGTATCTCATTGAGCTGCACATTTTTAGTGGTGAAAGGTCAATGTCAAAGCGGTGCAGTAGGGGGCATTGTGTTTCTGACAAAGACATCTCTTGTTTCTCATTGTAACATTAAAACATGTTTTCGTTGTTTAAGTAGTACAAACAAATGTAGCGTAGCATTTAAATCACTTATAATTATACGCACTGATACAATAATGACCTTTGCCGTTTGTTCGTACTGACTTTTTAGTCGTTTTGGCGCCCTTCGAACCCGCCAACTCGAAAGCACGACACATTAGCGAATCGGCTCGTATATTTGTAGTTACGGCGCCAAGTCGTATTGGTTCCCATGGGACCCACCAACACGCCAGAAATAGAACCTTGTTCTGAAAAAATTCGGCTTAATGCGTTTGCGTAAAGTGTCTTCCCAGATAAGCCGGATAGTCCGCACAGATTTATCAGGGACGACACTGTTCGCCTAAACTGGATTTTGGTAAGAAAATACCTCCTTTAAAAGACAAATACCATAAAAGGGAAAAGTGTCGTCCCTGATTAGCCTGTGCGCACTGCATGGGCTAATATTTGACGACACTTTACGCACAAGCGTTCAGTCCAGTTTTCCCAGAATGAGGCTTACATATGGCAGAAATCAGCCACCATAGTTAACCGGTTCTATGTAAACGTTCAAGTTTTTTATGACGTGCGGCTTTCCACCGCACAATTCCCTGAACGGCTAGTTTTCTATGCAATTATTTGAAGAAAACAAAAACGCATGGCTCATTATTTCAACGTACCAACGTGTTTAATAAGAAATAATTATTACTGTGTGTTCATTAAAATGATTCCGTTGATACTTATCAGTTAATTACGTGTTTGAACGCCATGGCTGACAATTTGAGTCGAATAATTGTTGGCAGCATAGTCCAAATATTATATTCTCTGTAAGAACGCATGATATCTGATCAACTTGTAAACACATTATCTCAGAATCATGTAAGCATATATCTGATTATTATGCTACATGAAATGTATATCATGATAGTATTCGCCTCAGTATAGAACTTGTCATCTGTATTCGGTGGTAATTAAAAATCTCCGATGTCAATCCTTCTTCGAAAACTGAAAATGATTACACCTACAGCGAAGAAGCATCGGCTGAGACAACCGGTATCCCCGATATGTTCAAAATAAAAAAGTCGAAAAAGAAAGCAAATTGGTAGTATAAAAACAACGACAGAAGAATTATGCAAATATTTTCAGAGTGTCGAAGAGCTTGTTTTGGAAGTGAACGTTTTCATTCCAACTGTTATGCTTGACTCTCTTAACATAACATTAACTACAGCAATTTGTATTCTTTAATATAATAAGTATTCAAGGCAGTTTAATCATATTTTGTGTTTCCCAATTTCCTTTTTGATTACAAACAAAAAAAGTCAGACTCAGACTATTGACACAATTCACTGGATGTACCGTGTCTGTACTGCTGATGATGCAGACGGATGAATATTTAAAAAAAATACGTCTAACGATTTCCCATGAAAATAATCGGGTTTTCGTGTTGCGGTATTTAGGCGAAGTACGGTATGACAAATACTATACTAAGAAGCAATTGTGACACTTATATAATCATGGTAATAGCTATGCGTGATGGATTGATATACAAATGCAGTCAGTTCGAATTAAGAGAAGAAGGCAATCATTATAGAAGGCCAATTACCGATAATAGTCTATTGAGGGTTATAATGAGCAAGAATTTTCAATTTTTTTCCCTCTTTTCAATACTTATGAAATTGTATTTGTGCATCTAGCGACAACATAGGTTTTGTTGTTAATTCCTCAATACTCTCTACATAACGTATTCCTCTTTGATGCAGCACTGAAAAGCATGTTTTTAACGAAATAACTGAAATAAATGTTTAAGGCAGTTGGTGAGGCATGTAAACTTTCGTTGAGAGCAGATAATCAACCGATTCGGTACAGTAAGGCATCCCACGGTACCTATATCACGTGACATTTTAGGATCTATGTGGGGAGAAAACTATCAACAAAAGCGCGACTCGGGTAACATTTTCAAGGCTTTCTTTTTAAATATTTCACCATTTTTAATGGGATAAAATGGGGATCCCGCTTATTCGTGAGAGTTTTCTATATGTATCATGATTTTTTTTTAACAAATAAGTATTTTGTCAGTTAAGTTTAACCGCGCGTTTTAACGGGTAGAAAAATGAATGATCAGTGTGGGGACTTTATATTACTTTGACACAGAAACATCACCTCTGGTAAAATTAAGCAATAATCGTTAAGGGCGGAGCTTAAAATATATAATTTTGTATGCATTTTCAGGTTTCTGTTATATATTTATGAAAAACAGTCCAAGAAAAGCATTCTTATTGTAATATGATCTGTGTGGTATACGTTTTAGAAGGATCTGTGTGATATCCGTCTTCCTACAATTTACGGATAAATTGTAGGTGTTTTTACCAGATCACTCCCGTATTAATTTATATATATTTATCGATATAAGTGTGTGTCATGACCAGGTCCGATTATCAGGTAATTGATATCTTTGATATTAAATATTTATTATATGTATTGAAGTTACTATAACAATTTATCCTAAATTGTAGGAACACGAATAAGAAAGGAAATTTAAGCAGATGTTCCATACTCGGTGGCTGTCGTTTGAGGGAGCTGTCGACGCCTTGCTACAAAACTATGATGCGCTGGTGACCTGAATGGAGATTGACTCAGCCGAGTGTGGTGATCCCGTTGCGACAGGTCTTCTGAAATTAATAACGGACTACCGGTTCCTGTATATCTCCCACTACGTGAAAGATGTACTTACGACGCTGAACATTCTAAGTAAAAACTTTCAGGGACGAGATTTGACAGTGTCTGAGCTTGCTTTCCAACTCAATGCGCGGCAGTCAGTGCATTGCACTCAATGAAGACGGTACATGGGGCGTTCCTGAGAACATTCATTGCCAGCCTACCTGAGAGCTACGTCGATGGGTTCCAGTATGGAGTAGAGGGTCGGACGAATCAGATCAAGTGTTCACAAAACCTTGTGACGCTCACCATGACGAGCATGGGGAATTTCTAAGACGGGCTTCTCAACAATTTGTCCGAGCGATTCACAGACAACGGAACTGTATCCCGTTTCTCGATCTTCGATCAATCCAAGCTGCCATCTTTAGAGGACGAATTACGTACGAATGCAAACGAGTAAATCCACCATCTCGCTGAGTTCTGCGGTAGAGACGCTTTACCGCTATCCGTGAATACCGACGATTTACGCGCGGATTGGTGCCTGCTCAAGTATTACATGAACAACAATTACCGGTGGATGAATTTCAGTGACATGGCTGAATATGTGCTACAGAAAGGAAATACAACTGCGTCCTTTCCGAACATGTGTTAACTTATAAAAGTGTGTTTATATGGCATGCGGAATCCTTCGCCGAGACGAACCTTAAGATGTTTGAGAACGAGGATCTCTGTGACGTCCCATTTTCGGCCGGAAATGCGCAGAAGCAGATCAAATGTCACAGATTCATTCTCGCCAGCCGTAGTCCAGTCTTCTATGCCATGTTCTGTGGTACTCTTGCTGAATCAAAAGATGTTATCTGTGTTCCAGATATTGAGCCAACTACACTTGAGAATGTATTACGGTTGGTATAATACAGCGAAGCTTTTGATTGCGGGTCGCGATATTAGTAATTACAAACAATGAAATACTCACTGAAAACACACGTGATACTTCACATATAATTTTTCTCAATTCTAAGCTACCCGGTTTATAATCATGTGATGCATAAGAAGGCACCAACAACAGCTTATTAAAAGAAACAAAACACAAATTAACGTAATGAAAATTAATTATAGGATATTTAAGTGTATCATATTTTCCATTCAAATGGAATTTACTAAGTTGGAAATTTGAAAACAGAATATATGTTGATACTATATATTCTCGCAAATCAATATCAACCTGTCATATTCCAGATATTTGTACAGCGGCAAGGTCGAAATAAACGCTGAGAGATCTCTCAGTCTGTTGTACGCTGCTAAGAAATACGACATTCCTGGGCTGGAATCCAAATGCAAGTCTTTCCTGATTGAGAACATTGACACCGAAAACGTTTGCACAATTCTCGACCACGCCATAATATTTGACGATAAAGATCTTATAGTTAAAAGCTTGGAATTTATTATAAACAAGTCCGAGAGCGTTTTGAAATCAGATGCATTTGCTCGAATGTCAAAGTCCGGATTACAAGAAGTGCTTAAACTAGACACATGTAATGCCAGTGAGTGTGAACTGTACGAAGGGTGTAAACGTTGGGCTGCTCAAAGATGCAGAGACGCGGGAAAACAGGAAACAGATGAACATCTAAGGCAGGAGCTGAGAGATGAGCTTATAAGCCTGATAAGGTTCCCGACCATGACCTTGGAAGAGTTCACAAATGTTGTATCTACTGAAAACGTACTAAACAAAGACGAATTACTCAGCATTTATCGCAGTTTTGCAAACAAGAACCATTTCTCAAAATAACAAACCTCGCTTGGGTTTTTGTGCAAGATTAGTGTTTATAAGGCATAATATTGATGGCAGCGATTGGGTATGTGATGGTTAGAAACAAGATGGTCTCAGTTGTACAGTGTTTAAAGACTGTGAACTTACTGCAGTGGATATGTTTTTGCCAGCCTCGACTGGTTTGCTAGAGATCCTAGAGGGTACCATAGTCATTAGTACTCAGTTTGTAACGTTACTTTACACAAAAAGTAGTGAGCCTTCGCTCGTTTTTTTAGATGAAAGTTGTTATCTTGATTCTTTGAACGAACATTCCATACGAATACGAATGGAACATGGTTGTATTGTGCTTCAACCACAAACAATATTACGACGGAAGGTGCGACCATGACCTTCACTGGCTTAAACGTTGGATTAAATCAAATCGGTACAAGTGTTTCGAATTGACAGTTTTATCGATTTGAACTTGTAATCAAAACAAAGAAATACTATTACAGAATGATATCAAAATATCTGTATGAAAGTATTTCTCACTTGCTTGGATCTTGTATAAATGTATTGAAACTTAATTGCAATAATTGTATTTTGTATATTGTTTATGTTAATGGAATGAACTGTAATCGCGCTACCTTATATTTGATCGAAATGCATGAGCATCTTTAAACATATTAATATGTAGCATAGATTAAAACATGGCTATGCCAACAGGCGTTGAGTGTTTGTCAATTGTTACTTCCCTAATGTATACACATTTAAACTTCAGCTTCATCATCAGGAGAGAAATCTTATAACAGCATGTGGTCATTTATTTATAAAAAAAACTGTGTGTCACACAACACCTGTATTATACAAGACACGCAAATACGAAACAAACATATAGATGTTTTATAAAAATGGAGTCACCGTCTCCAGTTGCGTGAATGGCATATAACTGCGACGAAACTTTTAACCTGATTTGTTTGCCCCCTTTTTGAGGTTAAGGTTTGCATGCAATATTTATTTTAAGTTAAGGAATGCGTGCAAAAAGTACAACTCGATGTAACTTCTTCAGATACCAACTTGTATTTGAAACTTCACAAACATCTTTGTGATCATTATTCGAGGTCACCCACCAAGTCCCTTTCACCCCAACTGCAATTATGCCCCTTATTGTTCTTAGGAAATTCAAGTTATAATGTTTCCACCGAAACATTCGAGTGATGCTGATATGGTTCAGGTCTAGGAAAAGGACGTTTATTTCACTAACCAATAATCCGTTTGCAAATAATTGGTTCGAATAGAATGTATACTTTACCTTAAGCGTTGGACCAAACGGGTGTAATTGCAGTTCAGAGGCATCACACGCTATCGCGTGTATAGAAACAGTACGAGTAATCATCATCAAATCTTTGTAAAAAGCCCGATTTAAATGAGTTTTTTTAATTTTGCCGGTAACACGTCTTTAAGGCTTAATTTTGTTAAATTGAAAGTTAATTTGCGATTGTTATTTATCGTTCAAAAACTCCTTGCTTGTATATTCAGGTTTACTTTTAACTTGTTAACTCAAGCTGACATGCAACCTAGCATCGGGTTGCATTTCGGGGCAGTTTGGTCAAGGTCACTGTTGCTAAAAAAATAAATAAAAGTTAACATTGACTTCATTTAGGATAGCGATATATTGGCTATGTTTGCATTTAGAAATATGTATTGTGCTGTACTTGTGTGTGCAGATAGTTTGAATTTGGATCGTGCTTTCTAACTTTACTGAATTAATAAACAGTTGAAAATGTACTTTCTTTGCGTGGGCAAGACTATTGTTTCAATCTGTAAATGTTCATATTTAAGGTTTACGGAACGAAACCCAAACTTAATCTGTAAATAATGTAGGAAGACTCAAATACCAAACATCAGGTCAATATCTGAAAGCATTTAGGAAAAAAGTCCGGAAAACTGAACACTGGACGGACGGAAAGACGGACGGACAGCCTGATTGCTATATGCCCTTTGGTCAATATCAATTTTAAAGAGTGTCTCTATGTTGTATCACGGTTACAAAGGTTGTTTATTCATCTTCGTTTGGGTCTATCTTCAGAATCCTGAAAAAAAGAAACATTAAATAATCATTTAATGCGTAGTTGTTTGAAGATTTAGTTCACATGCACAATCAATGATGGATTTACTCAAACAGCCGTTTCAATAAACGAAACATGTAAATGTTCCTGTGTACAATCATATTTATTACACAAGGTTGTTTAACATTCAATACTTTAAGTAATTAATAATTGCTAAATTAATTTGTGATAGCATAATGTACAAGGGAAACTTAATATTGCTGTTAAAAAAGGAGATAAGTCAAAATATGGGTCAAGTTTACAGACCATGGAATTAGAAAAAAAATCCGTATTTCCGTAATGGTTTATATACACACGCGATTAAGAATCTGGATCCCTTGTACATTCTTGTGAGCACTTCGAGAGTTTTAACAACAGCATTGTTTAAAATTGAGTGCAGAATAAGCCCTTATCATTATAGATCATTCTTATCTTTAAATAAAAAACAAAATGAAATATTAACAATTTTGATATTGACTGTAGGTTATCAGACTAATTGTTATGACATTTAAGATGGTCAATCATTTCAATACTATTCAATTTGATGGGCAGGCTAGCGTATATGAAAATGACATACTTATTCACTTTTAGATTCAATTCAAGTAAAGCGCATGATCTATTTCAGCGGGCCGAGTAAACAAAAGAGAAATGTGCATTTTGTTTGTGATAATCCTAAGCACATGTGCTATAAATTATATTATTGTGATTTTATATGAATGTAAATTATAACTTTTACAATAACTGGAGATGAGTTTAATATGTTCCTTGCATACTAGTAAATAAATCTCTCTATTAATGGCCATTTATAATAAGCAAAATCTTGAATTTGCCTTCTTAGTAACATTGTCCCTTGAAAGACCTACATTTAAACAGTTTAAGTATTATATCAGCCGAGTTTGATAGTCAACACAAAATTCTCCTAAAAGATTGCTGAGTTAAGGCCCCTTAAATTTTCTCAATTTGCCCCATTTAAACATGAGAGATCCCTGTTTCTGTTTTCATGGAGTCTTTGCAAAAATAAGATTGTTGTAAAAAAGGCAATATTTGTTCATAAACAGCTCATGTTTGCACGTTCTGTACACTCCATTACTGTAGCTTGAACACATTTCTGTACACTCCATTACTGTACCTTGAACACATTTCTGTACACTCCATTACTGTAGCTTGAACACATTTCTGTACACTCCATTACAGTAGCTTGCACACATTTCTGTACTCTCAATTACAGTGCCTTGCACCAGTGCTTCAGATAACTATTTTGGTAATAGGGTTTTCACCCCTTAATTTTGAAAAATAGGGTGATTTCAGTTTTTAAATAGGATGAAATAAGTGATTAACATTTATACCTCAAAATCATTGCTGCTTTACTTNTTGCTATGGCTTCCTTCAAGATTTACGTTAAAAAGTGGAATTATACTACCTTATTGTAAAAATTGGGCTTGATGCGCTCTAACTTGAATATGCATTAAAGAAATGAGAAATAAATTGTCACAAAACGGCCGAGGTCTCTATCAGCGTAGGATCTTTAATCAGTATATCTTGAACAACAACTATATAATTATCTTATAATATTGGCCATACAGTGATTTTCTGTTGAGATTTACCATGTATTTCTTTTGAACATCGATTTGTGGTATAATATTTATGAACGCACTTTACGACTAAAGTTGAGAAATATTTTGGACCGTTGGAGAAACAATACCTTTATGGTGTTGGGTCATTGTGACCCGCATTCCTAAAGGATCACAAGGTCACTGTCATACTTTGAGGTCACAACAACAGTTTTTTTTGTATAAATAATGCGTGCCCGCTCAATTAGTTTTTGCAAAGCAAAAATGTTGACCATATACGACTATTTGTCACGGACAAGAACCACATTACGGTACTTCAGTCATGATAAGATACTAGTTAAGGGCACTAGAGGGTATGCGTATGATCTTTTAGGGAATCGAAGTGAAAACAACATCCAATCGTGGCGTTACCATTTTGTTGGTAGTGTTGATTTATTTAACAAAGATTGTATTACTCGAATTGAACAAAATGAATATCATGTTATAATAAATAATGAGTCCGACAAAAAGGAAAACCTCATCTTATCACCTCGAGATTACACAGACTATATGGGTTAAGTAACAAAACGTTACGCGATACGAATATCGTGTTATAATTAATTACGAGTCCATTAAAATGGAAAGCGTATCGCATCATTTGAGATAACATCATTCCGTCTACAATCAATTTAGGAGATAAGAAAACTACGACGTCTTTTGACCGTTTCTCTAACGAACACATTTGGAAGCTTTTACATCTTTTATGTCATTTCAACAATCATGTCGACCCAGTTGGTAATATTCGCCCTGCTATTCTGTGTGGCATGCGTGGTTCATGCGGAAGATACTGCCTCTATGTCAGCATTACTGGAGAGACTGCACGCATTGGAAGAAAGAGGTTTGTGACACTTATAATTCCTTAGAATGGGTCTACAACAATTATCATAATGTAATTTAATACCTATTACAATTACCAACATGATAGCTTTGCTTCAGATATTTATCTCAGTGTACGAGTGTATGCGAATTTGAAATTGTGTACGTAAAAAGTAGCTATGCTAGTTTCCTACATCAACATGTTAAGGCAAACGTTAACCAAAGTATCCGGAAAAGTCGACAGGTTAAAAAGACTGTTGTCGAAAAACGAAACTCAAGTAAAAACAAGTACATTATGAGCGTATGTGTATTTAAAGACAGAAATATCAACATAAAGGGTCACGTTGGATCTGTTTGTTCAATCTGTTTGTTGGCATGAAGTTTGATAGAAAAAAGTATTGACAACATGACGTCTATCAAACAGTGCGCATTAATTAATACATATATTTACTTATACGTAGCATGCATGATAAAGAAGAAGTACCTCAATACAAACTTCTGAAGACACATCCCACATCCAGGTCGCCGTGGCGTAATGGCTATGATGACCTCCTAGCGACCGGGAGGCCATGGGTTCGATCCCCACAGTTTGGGCATTCTTTAGATATCCCCCACAGACATTGCTGGTTCTACCCAGGACACGGACTCGAGAGCGTTTAAATAGGCAGTAGGCTTTCGATTCAATCGAGCTAAAGAAAATAGGTTCAAACTACATCCAGTGATCACACATTTCATATACACAATGTGTTGCTCTTTTTTTAAGAGCGCGCTCAAGAGACCGAGCTTGCGTTTCAAAGAAAACGTATAGCCGAGCTGGAATCCACGCATGCCCAGACACAGGTCCCATCAACCTTGCTAGACCTGGCAGGTCAGATTATAAATATATTACTACAATAATTATAGCGCACACATAATTAGATACTTGCTCATGCGTTGACTTCGTTTGTCATCAACTGCGTGTATTAAAAAACACAATCAAAACACATAGTAACATCGTTCAAATCAGAAAAAGTCCCATTAAAGGTAAAGATGGTCAAAATTAGAATAAACGACATTTAAATACCAAGTAAAATTGTATTAAACTTTATTTATCAACTGTAATTTTTTTTTCTGAACGCTGTTGTAAAAACTAGGGTACAAAATACATGTACATGTATATACAATACACGGAAAAAGTCTAATCTCATTTGTTTTTATTTGTGGTCATAATGCTCGATTTTTTATGTTTGTTAAATTTTCTTTGCGACTCCTTGTGTGTGGCTTTTAACTGACCAACTGTCAACAAGGAAAGAAATGAGCCTCCCTTTGGAAAAACGGGACTTTTGCGTAAAACTTCGTCTCAGATTAGTCTGTGCAGTCCTCACTTGATAATCAGAGACGACACTTTCCCTTGTTATGGTATTTTTCGTTTACAGGAAGTCTTTTTTTTTTAGCAAAAATCCAGTTTATGCGGAAAGTGTCGTCCGTGATTAGCCTGTGCGAACCGCACAGGATAATCTGGGACGACACTTAACGAACATGCATTGAGTCCCGTTTTCCAAGAGCGCGACTCGTATGTTTTTGTTATATTTTAGCCATTAAGAAACGCCTTATCTACGAAGACGAGACAGTGGCCTTCCACGCGACGTTAAACGGAACCCTGCAACACGGCCACGTCAGTCAACAAATAATCTTCAACAGCGTCAGCCTCAACATCGGCGGCGGATATAATGCGAATTCCGGGATGTTCATAACACCAATGGGCGGCCTTTACATATTGTCTACGTCGGTGATGAGCCTCCAAGGGGCAGGGGCGGAAATGCACGCAATCATCATGAAAAACGGCGTAGAGGTCGCGGCGGCGTACGCCAATGGGATGGGCGGTAACATGGAGCAGGGGTCGGTGACCGCTTCAGTGCGATTGGCGAAAGGTGACGTGGTACATGTCGCTGTTGGTCGTCATGACGACACTGGGGTATGGGGCGACAAGTTGACGAGCTTTACCGGATGTTTGATTTTTCCCATGTGATGTCATGAAATAGTTTGATTGCAACTTATATTCATGCATGTCTGAATAAATTAAAATTAACGGGGTTAATGATGACGACGTGTTTTGTTATATATGGGTATTTTGCAATACTTGTATATATATTCCCATTATTAATTACGGTTATAATGTTACTAATCACATGAATTTCTATTGCATATGCTATTAAATAATTAATAAAAGAGAGATTTCGATAAACTATTATGTTCTGTTCCATAAGAATTATGTCTAATTTACACTACTTTTAAACAAAATAATTTATTCATAGAGAGTGCATACCTTTTCAAGTAATGTCCTCATTGTAGTTGTTAACAATTATTCGCGATTATTCAGTCGTTAAAACAAAATAACTAAATATAACGTGGCCTTTAATACAGACACGAACATAAAACCTTTCAATATGTCAGCTGATTGCTAGCATGTCATGCTGGCGTGTTGGGTTTGAAGCATCAAATTATACGCGCCGATAAAATTATAACATTTTTCGTTCTTTCGTGTTAACTTTTTGTCGTTTTTGCGCCCTTCTTATCCGCCAACATGAAAGAACCACACATTGTCGAATCGGCTCGTATATTTGTCGTCTGTTATATGGCGTCTTGTCGTGTTGTTGCCCATCAAAACCAGAAATATAGACTTCTTCTTGAAAAATTGGGCACATGCATTTTCTCAGTTTTCTCAGAACACGACACAATTTTCTGTGCAATTATTTGAAGAAAACACAAACACATGGCTCATTAATTCAACTTACCAACATGTTTAATACGACATAATTATAGTTGTGTGTTCATTAAAATAGCAGGGGTGTATATGATCAGACAAGATTGTCCGTTGTCATTCCTCTTCGAAAATTCGAAAACTGCAAATGAATGCACCTACACATATTAAACATCGGGTGAGGCAATATANGAATAAATTAAAATTAACGGGGTTGATGATGAAGACGTGTATTGTTATATATGAGTATTTTGTAATACTTGTTTATATATTCCCATTATTAATTACCGTTATAATGTTACTAATCACATGAATTTTTATTGCATATGCTAATAAATAATTAATAAAAGGGAGATTTCGATAAACTATTATGTTCTGTTCCATAAGAATTATGTCTTATTTACACTACTTTTAAACAAAATAATACATTCATAAAGAGTGCATACCTTTTCAAGTAATTTCATCATTGTAGTTGTTAACAATTATTCGCGATTTTTCAGTCGTTTAAACAAAATAACTAAATATAACGTGGCCTTTAATACAGACACGAACATAAACATGATAAAACCTCTTAACCTTTCAATATGTCAGCTGATTGCTAGCATGTCGTTATGGCGTGTTGGGTTTGAAGCATCAAATTATACGCGCCGATAAAATTTTAACATTCGTCGTTCTTTTCATGTTAACTTTTTGTCGTTTTTGCACCCTTCTTATCCGCCAACAAGAAAGAACGACAAATTGTCGAATCGGCTCGTATAAATGTCGTTATGGCGTCGTGTCGTGTTGTTGCCCATAAAAACCAGAAATATAGACTTCTTCTCGAAAAATTGGGCTTCATGCTTGTGCGTAAAGTGTCGTCCATGATTAACCTATGCAGTCCGCACAGGCTAATCAGGGACGACACTTTCTGCCTAAACTGGATTTCGCTTAGAAGAGAAATCCCATAAACGAAAAATATCATAAAAGCGGAAAGTGTCGTACATACACTTTACGCACATGCATTAAGCCCTGTTGTCCCAGAACGCGGCAGAAATTATGGCAGAAAACAGCCACATTAGTTCACAGTTACTATGTAAACGTTCAAGTTTTGTATGACGTGCTGTATTCCACCAAGCAATTCCCAGAACGTCTAATTTTCTGTGCAAGTATTTGAAGAAAACAAACGCATGGCTCATTTTTTGCTCATTATTTCAACGTACCAACGTGTTTAATAAGAAATAATTATAGATGTGTGTTCATTAAAATGTGTTTCCGTTAATACTTATCACTTTATTGCATGTTTGCACGCCATCTCTGGTAATTTGAGTCTCATAATTATCGGCAGCATATGTCCAAATACTATTCTCCTTAAGAAGCCATGATATCTGATCAAATAATAACAAATAATCTCATAATCATGTAGGCCTATATCTGAGATTATTATTTTATAGGAAGTATATACCATGATGGTATTCGCCTCATTATAGAAATTGTTACCAGGCTCGCACTCATGAGGTAACGACTGAATAGCAGGGGTCGCATGGCTCATTATTTCAACGTACCAACGTGTTTAATAAGAACCAAGAAATAATTATAGATGTGTGTTCATTAAAATGTGTTTCCGTTAATACTTATCACTTTATTGCATGTTTGCACGCCATCTCTGGTAATTTGAGTCTCATAATTATCGGCAGCATATGTCCAAATACTATTCTCCGTAAGAATCCATGATATCTTATCAAATACTAACAAATACTCGCAGAATCATGTAGGCCTATATCTGAGATTATAATTTTATAGGAAGTTTATACCATGATGGTATTCGCCTCATTATAGAAATTGTTACCAGGTTCGCACTCATGAGGTAACGACTGAATAGCAGGGGTGTATATGATCAGTCAATATTGTCCGTTGTCATTCCTCTTCGAAAACTGCAAATGAATACACCTACAAATATTAAACATCGGGTGATATATATCACTGATATCTTTATACAAAAAAGACTCCAAGTTGAAAAAGAACGCCCTGTTGTAGAAAAACAATGACTGCATAATTTGAAAGATATTTACATAGTGCCGAAGAGCTTGTTTCGGAAATCCGGCTGTGCATTCCAATTGTTATGCTTAGCTCCCAACGCATAACAGCAACCATGACACGTTTTATTCTTTACTTTAAGATAACCTTTCGGCAAGTTGTGACATAAATGTTGATTTTTACAATATTTATTCAACCGAGAAGCATTCAGAGCAGTTGTAATACTATTTATTGTTAGCCTATTTCCTATTTGATTCAGTCAGAAGAAGTCAGACCAGAACTATTTATACAAAGCACTGCAAGAAACATGTATGTACTCCTGACGATACAGACGGATGAATGTTTATAAGTTTGACATTTACCGATTTCCCATGAAAATAATCGGGTGTTCGTGTTTCTGTGTTTAGGCGAAGTGCGGTATGACAAATAATATACAAGGAAGTAATTGTGACAATTAATCATGGAAATAGCTATGCGTGATGGATTGAAATAGAAATGCAGTCAGTTCTTAGTAAGAGAAGTTCTAAGGCAATCATTATAGAAGGCCAATTACTGAGAATAGTTTATTGAAGGTTATAACGAGCAAGATTGTTTCCTTTTGTATGTTTTTTTGTGTGTGTCTTCATTTTTATCGAGTGCACCGGGATTGTCTCCCATATGGCCATCGCCCCCAGATAGACGTGTTAGTTGGTTACGGGGGATAGTGCAAGATACAGGAGACACCCCGTTCCAGAGGTGACCCTGGGTCTTTTTAGTGCCCGGTGTATAGCACCTAGTACACTGCACCTCGGTTTAACGTCTCATGCGAAAGACGATATGTTTTTTTTCTTCGTGTCGCTTCGAATGAAATTGTATTGGTACATCTAGCGACAGCGTTGATATTGTTGTCAAATTTCGCAATACTCTTTTACGAGTTCCAGCTTGGTATACTTAATAAATCAAATTATATTAACAAAAATATTGAAGAACTGAAACAGATGTTTCATACGAAATAACTGAAATAAATAATCTATATGTTCATACGACAGAATGATTGATTTTTTGAATTAACAAAAAACATATTTTTTTTTTTCAACAAACATTTGCATGCTAGCAACAGTAACAAGACAGTTGCTCTTGTTTAGAAACCATACTTCAACTTTGATGAAGACGTTTGTTATTATGTTTTAGCTCGACCATACATCGCACAGTTCGAGCTAAATTACTCACTCATTTAGTTCGCATCTATTTGTATAGGTCGATTGCATCGAAAGCCTTATGCTTATTGGGATGCTATTGGTTCCATTTCCTGGGTAAAACCAGTACTCACCCATTTGTCGGCGTAGGTGTCGGGGTTATTCTCGGGTTAAGGTAATCACGGTATATCATTATATACTGTTGATAATACAGGTCTTTTTACTTCAGGTATGAGTTTGAAACTTCACAGATAAGTCTGGTGTCATTATGGCATAACTCAGACCTGCAATTTAGCAGAAGTATGCCCCAATTGTAGTTTTGAACATTTTAGGTATACGTCTGCGTGCGACAACTCCATATTTTTATTTCTGATACAGATAATGAAAACAAATGTGTCATATGTGTGCATAATCTTTAAAAACAGTGACTCACAAAGACATATAGCGGTGACCAGCCTTACAGTAGAATAATGTGTGCGTGCAAGCTAAATTCAGGTTAAAGTTTGCATGCAGTAAGTACATGTATCAGTTTCCACTACCGACATTCAATTTAAACTTCACGTTTGTCTTATGGATCATTACTACATCCACTTTCACAACATTACAAAACTTAATCGGGACTGATTTCTGCCCAATTTTCAAAAGCTGTCTTCGTAAATCCTGCATTTAAATATCTCCATTCTTACGATTGGATGCAAATGTAAGTTCCATTCCTTCATACAATAAATACAAACATTACAACATAATTATACTTGGCCGGTTAGGTACAATGAAGAACCCGCACTTTACACATACCTTATGCTATCAACACAGGCCTGTCAAGGTACACTCACACAGGTCGGGTGACACATTCACGCTTCTGCGGTTATTGTATTTTATAAAAGGTCTACACTATATTCATATAAAAGCGATCGTGCACCATAGCGCAGAAATCAACACATAGTAAATTGGACTATATTAATAGTTTATAAAAACAAGTTGTTTGACAATATATCGATAACGGACTAAACAACGAAACCTTTGACTAAACTTTGACGATTCCAAATGTAAATCATGCTTAAATACTCGTAACTCTGCAATATTATCCAATCATATCACTTGTATATTATATTTGAGCTGTGTATCTATTTTATACAATGCGCAGGTTATTATGTTTGTGATTTTAGATGATTGGAAATAAATTATTTTAAGATAGCTGTGGGGCGCGTAAACTGTTCGCGGAGAGCAGATAATCACCGGTTCGGTACAGTAAAGTATCCGCTCTTTACACATGTACAGCTTATAGATAGGTGTGCGCTGACTCGGTTTTGTGTTGGTATTTTTAAACCTTATATAAAGTATAAAGAGTGACAAAATATAAATCTTGACTCACGAGAGCACCCAAAAGAGCCAGTTTGTTTTTTGGATAGTTATTGAATATGGTATGTATACTATGTATGTTTGTATAACTCTGCTCAATATCGGTTTTATAAATCGAAAGTAAAATGTTAGTAAAATGTAAATATACTCTACTCATCCCCATGTTAAATAACTTTTCAAATGTTTTCCTACGTTGTGATTGCGAATTTACTAGTATCAATCAATAATGATCCGAAACATTTGAATGATCTTATGTGTAAACCAGTATATCTTTAAGATTTTGAATGACTTCAAATCGAAAGTAGTACGATAAATCGCCAATAATCAACGCGAAATCAAAGCGCTAGATGCGGTGAAAGACTTGAGCGTCAGAATTATTTTCTTCCTCGCCTGTTACATTTTATTCACCTCTGTTGTGGACTTAGAAACTGGTACCATGCTATATACCGTGGTACTTTATTGATTTTAGCACGTGTAGACGTTCAAGAGGTCCTCTTTTCTCCTTTCACCTCTACTTTTTATTATTCTCCTACCTTTTATACTTTTTGTTTTAAATAAAAAAGCCATAACTTCCCTGCCTAAAGGGGTATGTCGGGAAGTAATGGCTTTTTCATAAAAAAAAAAATCATAGAAAATGTAGAAACACATTTCAGATTGAAGACCAAAAATTACGCAATTGTAATTATGTTTGATGATTTATCTATAAATGACACATAGGCCTACACATTATATGTTAACTGAATTAATAACATTGGATCACATGGTTTGTTTTTATGAGATTTGGTTGCATGTATATATAATGCATGTCTCAATAAACATTCTAAATGCATGTTTGAGAACACAAAACACACACGAAATAAATCACCCATTAAAGATAAATATTGCAAATTGTAGCTTCAATGTAATCTTAAATACACCAATACACATTAAATGCAACTAATCTAACCATTAACATTTAGTCCAGAAGGTACATTTAAAGAACTATTGTATTAACTAGGATATGACTGAAAAACCCTTTTAATTTCAACCATATATTTATTGTAAAAAAAGTTCTAAAACATATAATTATTCCAAACAACAAGAATGTATACATCTGTGTTTTGTCATCATAAAACAGGTGCAATGAAACATAGGTCACCCCAATATTATCGGAAACAATCTTAAAATAATCCCTACCGTTCATGTAGAATTTAACAGAATACCATGAATCAACACTCCAGAGTGAACAATTTAGGGAAAACACATTAAAACAAAAAAAATATTATTAAATGGTATCATAAAAGCTTCCATTTGAATCTACATGTATAACAATGTTTTAAACCCTGACAGTCTTACATATTCGAAATTGTGTGTCTGAAATTATTATTTTTTAAAGATTATGTTCGACATAAACTAGTTTTTTAGTTTTGTATTTTCATGTCAAAAATGATATTTACCGTTATTAAACTTGTTTTTATAAAAATTGATATTTCCTTTCAACATATACTACATACACATACAAAAAATAATCCCGGAGTATTACTGAAAATACGGCCTGTTCTGTATCAATATCCCTATACTAGAATATTAGCCGTTGATAGGGATGAATATCCTGACAACTGGTTGAACACTGCTGCGACACCCCTTAAGTCAATCATCCAGAGAAAGAATCATATTGTTTAGAATGTATAATAGGCTTTACTCAATATGACTATCTTAATATTGTAGTATAGTTTTCTTATATATACACCGTTTATTTCGCCTTTAAAGTAATTTAACCTACATGCAGTATATTGCAAATTTACATTCACATATATAAACATAGAGTCATATACTATTTATATTAAAAGTATTTACATCTGAATATTATGTATCATTAGATTTATTAAGCGTCTGTTTGTTTTTAAAACACAAAACAATTACTTTGACGTAATACACGTATGAATGAATGTACATATAGGTCTGGTTGTCTCATCATTCAGGGTGTAAAATGGCCATAAATGAGCTTGTCCGGGCCATGACTATGTCGTTCATTATGAGATTTAAAAATCATTTGGCACATTTGTTTACCATCATTGGACGGTGTGGCTCGCGAAAGAATTACGTCGATATATCTAAGGTCAAGGTCACACTTTGAGTTCAAAGGTCAAAATGGCCATAAATGAGCTTGTCGGGGCCATAACTATGTCGTTCATTGTGAGATTTTGAAATCACTTGGCACATTTGTTCACCATCATTGGACGGTGTGTCGCGCAAAAAAGTTACGTTGATATCTTCAAGGTCAAGGTCACACTTTGAGTTCAAAGGTAAGAAATGGCCATAAATGAGCTTGTCCGGGCCATAACTATGTCGTTCATTATGAGATTTTAAAATCACCTGGCACATTTGTTCACAATCATTGGACGGTGTGTCATGCGAAAGAATTACGTCGATATCTCCAAGTTCAAGGTCACACTTGGAGTTCAAAAGTCAAAAAAGGCCATAAATGAGCTTGTCTGGGCCATAACTATGCGTAACATAGTCCTATGGGATGACAATGCAAACACAAGTCCGAGGAAGTGTTCATTTAGATTTTATTCTGCTATCAAACGAGTGTCTACAAAGTATTCTTATCATCAGATTAATTCTTTAGTTGTCAAATTCGTAAACTGTGCAAGTCCAATAATCAAACATATGACGGGCGACAAGGCCCTTACGGGCCTGCCCCGCGACTCACAATGTAACTGAATCCGATGTATATCCTAGCTAAATTCGATATGAACTGATTAAGTACATAAACAATAATATGGCCCGCTTTATATCTAAAAGCACAAACCTATGCTGCTAGTAAATAATACTTTGTGATCCACAACAGATGTATAATATCCTGTTATTAGTATTATCATATGATAACATACAAATTGTCATGTAGTTGAAACTTAACATTTCATCCTTGAATCTATTTTGGTCATTTAAGCCGAGTGGAAACCTAAACATGTGTGACTTCTTTAATCATGGGCAACTTTGTTAAGGTTCATAAACTATTCATAATTTCGATGTTAAAAGCAACCTAAACGGCTTAGTTGAGTGAAGTTTCATATTGTTACATTTTACTGATATACATCTGTTGAGTTTAAAATATGGTTACTTTCGTTATCCGATACTATCCTACTTATTTCTTATCATAGTTGACCCGTTACGTTACACATGTCATTCANACATGTAATGCAAGTGAATGTGAACTGTACGTTGGGTGTAAACGCTGGGCTGCTCAGAGATGCAGAGACGCGGGAAAACAGGAAGCAGATGAACATATTAGGCAGGAGTTGGGGGATGAGATCATCAGTCTCATCAGGTTCCCCACCATGACCTCGGAAGAGTTCACGGATGTTGTATCTTCGGAAAACGTACTAAACAAAGACGAATTACTCAGCATTTATCGTAGTATTGCAAAAAAGGACCACGTCTCAAAATTTAGTAACAAACCTCGCTTGGGTTTAGCAAGATGTTTGTTTGTAAGGTGTAAAAGTATTGGTAACCCCTGGGCATATAGGAAAGGAAGCCAAGATGGCCTCAGTTTTACAGTGTCTAAAAACTGTGAACTAACTGCAGTGGACATGTTTTTGCCATGCTATGAAGGGTCTGTGACTGGTGTACTAGAGCTCCTCGAGGGAACTACAGTCGTTCGTACTCAGAATGTTACGTTACTTTACATTAAAGGTGTTGATCATTTGCTCGTTAATTTAGATAACAGTCTTAATCTTCTTTCTTCGAACGTATATTCCATACGAATACGAATGACAGGTACACTTGGTTTTTATTGTTATTCAACTAGAAACAATATAACGATGAAAGGTGTGACTATGACTTTCAGTGACTTAAAGGTCGGATTTAATCCAAACTTAGGCCTAACTACCGTTTCACAAGGGCAGTTTTGTGGGTTTGAACTTTTAATCAAAACAAAGCAATAACATTCCAGAATGATATCAAATTCTTTTTATGGAAGTCTTAATCACTTGCTTGGACCTTTTATAAACTTATTAATACATGCATACAATAATTTTGTTTTGTATATAGTATTCTGTTAATGGAATGAACTGCGATCGCGCTACCCCATATGTGTTAGAAATGTATGAGCATCTTTTAACATGAAGCAAAGTTTAAAACATGGTTATGTCACAGACGTTCAGTGTTTGTCACTTATAATGTTACTTCCCTAATATACACATTTAAACTTCTGCTTCATCAGCAGGAGAGACATCTTATAAAAGCATGTGGTCCATATGGCAAGCAACACCTGTTATAAAGAAGACACGAACAGACAAAACAAACAAACATATACAAGTGAATACATCTGGAGTCACCGTCTTGGAACTGTCGATACCAAGCATTTGGAGTTTTACACAGTTTGAGGAGCTCCACACTTCACACTTGGACATCAAGTGTTTAGCGGTAACATTATTGTTAAAAAAGAGCATGTGCTTTTTGTTTGTGATAATCCAAAGCACGTGTGGTTATATTTGTGATTTTAGATGAATGTAAATTATTCCTTTGACAAACATTTTAGAGGAGGCCAGTAAAGCATTATCTTGAAATTGGGCTTGTTAGGCACCTTTTCCATAGCAAGTTCTACGGTTAAACCGCTTTCATCCACACTTGGAAATGTATAATGCTATATTAAATCAGCGAAGTTTGATAGTCAACATTAAATGTCCCTTAAAGACTGCTGAGTTAATCCATTCAATTTTCTAGATTTGGTCCTTTTAACATAGTATCAACCCCTGTTTCTTTTTTTCATCCAAAAATAAGATTATTGTAAATGAAGCAATATTTGTTTATAGACAGCTCTTGTTAACGCGTTCGATATTCTCAATTACCGTAGCTTGAACAAAGTTGGGCAATTTTGACAAGCATACGTGTATTTATCATTGTGTGACTAAAATGGGGTATGTTTGTAAAACCGGTAATAGTATGAGCAATTGGACAAGGAAATGTATGAATCATACGTTGACTGAATATAAATCTGACTTTGTATATTATTGTACATTGTTATGTATTATAAATGTTATAAATACATGTAAATAGGATGTGACTTCATACAGTGTTTAAGATATTAATATGTATTGACTGTGAAAAACTGTGTTGTTCACT
The DNA here is from genome assembly GCA_007657795.1 of Dreissena rostriformis. Taxonomy (NCBI): domain Eukaryota; kingdom Metazoa; phylum Mollusca; class Bivalvia; order Myida; family Dreissenidae; genus Dreissena; species Dreissena rostriformis. The sequence continues at coordinate 14,493 of VMBQ01007162.1, read as the reverse complement.
TTTGATTAAAGATATTAACATCTTTACACATCGCAAACTACATGGGACAAACTGGAAATTAATTATTAAAATTAAATTCAGCTTTTATTGTTTCACATCAGCTATCAACAGGTACATGTGGTATGATTCTTATTGAAATTAGGAATCTTATTTTCCGGCTTGTTTGATCGGTAACTTTACCGTGTATTGGTTTCAAAATAACTTAAATGAGCGTAAACCCTACCTTACCTTTAAGTTTTAGGTTAAAAGTGTAATTAAAGTACTTTATAGTTAAAAAGGGTGATTTTCTGCACTGTAAATGAACATGCATTGAAGACATTCGCAATATTTTTTGCACGAAACGGCCTAAGTCGTTTTTGGACCAGTCACTAATTGTATCTTAAATCATTATATATTAGACAACAGGGATATGATTTTCTGAGTGGGAAACATAATATTGGACATTCAGCTATTTCTGTTAAAATTTAATCTGTATTCTTTAGCAGACATCGATGTGTGGTGTAATATATATAAACTATTAAGGAATTTTCTAACTAAAGTTAATGAACAATTTATTGCCGTTAGTGACCTAGGCTTTGGTGATACATAGCCTTTATGGTTTTTATCCGTTATGGCCCGCATTCGTACAGAATTACAAGGTCAATGCAACCCATGGGAAAGACGTCGGACCTCGGACAAATCCGATAAAATTTGACGAGGTCCGATAATATTTCCCAAATTGTCGGACCTCGTGTCCGACAAAAAAATACAACAATATGTAAAACGTTGATTAAAAATTAACACCGAACTAGAAATATGAAAAAAAAATACTATTATTTTACTACGATCGATTATTTATCTTTAAAATAAATTTTACCAACCAGTCGAACTGGCTTTGCTGGTGACGTAACAAACTCCAAGCGAGATTCTGTGTATTCTCCCATAATCGGTGGGTCGCTTTTCATATTAGGGCACGATTGGTCATTGTCGGCTCAAGTTCTTCCTGAAAGTACTCCGCGTACTCTTAAGTATACTACACAGTACCCGGGGTACGGAAAATATACTTGAAAGTATCACGGAGTATGGCCGAGTGCATTTCAGCGTATTTTCCGAGCCATATTAGGTGCGTCACGTTCAAATACGTCACTAACGTATATATGACGACCATTTACAATACAGAAGAGTGAACTTTCCTCCTTTTATAACGTTGATGATGGAATACGAAGGTAATCGGTAAGATAAATTCGTTACACGGCTTCTTAAAAAATCCGAGACACCCATTGAACGGTATTTGTGGTGTCAAAATACGTTTTATTGCAGTTGCGGCAAGCGTTAATTCTTACTTTATTATGCTCTCTTTTGAACAGAACAGAACATAATTCTTTATTTGTAAATAAAGGCCTCCGACCCAAAATACATCTCATTAATACAGTTGTAAGAGTTTGAGTTGTGTCAAATTTCAATGTTCATGAGATATCAATAACATCAAGTGGTACACATACAGAGGGATTTTCCTAACAATATCAGCATCCTGAGATGACATCAGTACATAGAAATCTTGAGGATCAGTACCATGTGTATACCAGTTACACAAAATATGAATTTCAAACATCATCATATTTATGACATTTAAAAAAAGCATGAAATTCACAATCAATGACTAACGTGTTTAAATTGTGTAGACAATAACTACATATACGGTTTTCTTTCAATATACTACTATGTGTACCGAGTTCAATATTTAATTTATAACCTGGACATTGCTGCGCGGTATTTGAAATGAATGTCTAATGACAAGCATTTTTCAATATTTAAAATACTTTTAAATGGACTATAGTGATAACATCTACTCGAATTTTCAACAGAAAAGTACCAGTCTAGCGTACAGCAATTGATAACACGCTGTCTAAACATTCTAATAAAGTTATTTATGTTTCCGACATCTTGACTTATCCATATGAACCCTAAGCCGTATTTGTATATGATAGTTTTAACATTGGTTACCCAACATGTTCTGCCTACATCCTTAATCGATTTTAACATATTGTAACATTGTTTTGGGTACCTGCGTGATGGCATGGTTAATAAAGTACACCAGTATCGAATACAATTGATAAAGTATGTCGTGCATAAAGGTAATCTACCACAGTCCCCTAGAACCATACACGTGTTTGTCGTTTTTGCAACATGCAGTATATTTTTGCAATATTTGTTTTGAACAGCTTCAATAGAATCAACGTATTCATAGCCCCAAATTTGGGACGCATAACAAAGAATCACCATATAGTCAAATTTTTTAAATGAGTCTGCAGTTGAATCATAACCAAAAGGTTTTCGAAATGTTTTGATCGAAAATAGAGCTCTTTGAGCTTGTAATATTAGTTTTGAGTGGGTAGACGGCCATGATAGACCTGATGTAAGCAATATACCTAAATATTTATAAACGGAAGATACTTTGATTTTATTTGATAAATCCAGTGTTCGTATTTGCGAAGAGGACCGCCATTACGAAAAACAGTTATCTCAGTTTTGTCCAAATTAAGTTCCATACCAGATTCATAACAAAATTGGTCAATAATATTGATTTGTTGCTGAAGTTTTTCAGCAGTTTCAGCACATCCGACCACATCGTCTGCAAACATCAAAGAAAGAATGTCTTGGATATCGTCAGTTATAAATATACCAGTGCTACACCTGTTGCGTACAAGGGCAGATAATTCATCAATGAAGAGATTAAAGATGGTCGAACTTGATTTGTCACCTTGACGCGTTCCGATGGAATACGTGACAAAATCAGTGATATAATTTTGAATTTTGAAACATGACTTAAGATTTGCATAGAAAGCTCTAAGGATTCGAAGTTTTTAGCTTTGTTTGGTTTTCCACCCTCAACTATTGGAACTACGTATCCAAGGCTCCAGAAGTCTTAGTATCCAGCATTTCTAAATAGCTTTTTCGTATATTGAGAGAAATTGCGGTGCTTTTATGTAAAAAGACGATTCAATTATCTCTGCGCTTAGATTAT
>VMBQ01007161.1:19344-47280 GCA_007657795.1 Dreissena rostriformis | reverse complement strand
GACTTTCCGTGTCAATACTTCTGACCATTTTATCAATTGGATCTTCTTGAATAAACGTCTCTAATTAGCAGATGCACCTTTGACCTTTCAAACGGTTGACCTAGTCTATGTTACAATGAATGCAAACTATGTCATGTTTCTACATGCAACATTGCCAATATATCATTAAGATTTGCTATTAAATTTCAAAACTTCATTTATGGTATTATTGTTCCTAAACTTCAAATATATTCTTTATAGAACCCTTATTATTATGATATAAGATTTATCATTAATTACAATAGTTATTTTATTTATAAATATTGATGTAAATAAACTTTTAACATTTTCTTACATTATTAAAACATCTATTTCTATTTATGAAATTATGGTTGGATCTGCAGCTATGTTACACATGTCACTGATGTAAAAAAAAAACAATGGCTATTATTTAATAATACGTAATTGTTTGACTAATACCGTAATCAAGTAAATAAACCAATTCACAGGAAGATCGGAGATTTTCGTAGTTAATATTCGTGGATACAAATTACATGGAGATTTATCATGTGACCTTTTCATCCAATCCAAACTTATAGTCACTATTCATAGAAATGAATATATGATAGTGATTCTAATAATTGCGTACTATATGACCAATGGTATGTATTGTGAAAAATCTCCTTTTTTTAGATCACTACTTCGTCCATCATAGAATGATGACTTCAGGTGAATAATGGATGATTTATATGAATGTTTTAAATATTTCGTGTCTACTTGAATGCATAGTGATCTAGATTTGAACATCTAAGTTATTGTTAGTAATTCCAAGAAACTTGTGGTATCGTAGTTTATTTAGTTCCGAGAGTTTTTATAATAATTCATTCGCTTGTAATTTATCGATTATTTAGAAACGTATTACAAAGCATTTATTAGCTTATTAAACTTGTGCCATATGGTTGAACACCAGCCGCAGCTGACACGCCGTCTTGCGTTTGATCTATTTTTTATTTTATTTTGAGAACCGATGGGTTTGCAAAGGCCTCAATTTTTGTAAACAATTGCTAATATTAATTATTCGGCTGTGCGTTATATGTTTTACCTAGTGCTTACTGATATTCATTTTATAACACTAAGGTCATAATAAATTTCTAATAATGCAGGGTAAGTTTTCTTACATGAAATCTGAATCGAAAAGCATTTATATCAAAGTTTTTTTATACTTACAATAATAAGGAAATCGAATTTTATGAACCCATCTCCGACCTCTGGCAGAACCAATCTAAGAAAAGAGCATTGGTGAAAGCAAATGGTATAGGAACATATTTTATTTAAGACAATGAACTATAAATCAGAACTGAAAGCAAATTCAGCCACATTGTTTACAGTGTACACATATAATTATCACAAACACTCTTAAGACGATTGTATATGTTATCCTGTAGTTTTCGTTTAGTTTCCGTGCCTAGTTTTATTTAGTTACCTTCTTTTACATGAAGTGTGACTTCATCGTAAATTTTATACATATACTTATAGAAAGTAAAGTGTACCTATATTTATATATTAATCAAGAGTTAACATTTTTCTATATTTTTTTACACATTCTTTTACAGTTTTAATGTAAAGTGCAACACCGGTATACAACTCTTCTACATGTAGTTAGATTATTATTAACTTGTTATTGATAAATTACTTGTAAAGCCTTTTATACAAACAAAAAACACACACAATTACCGTGTTATTGTCGGCACTTGAAATTTCGATATCTCCCCGACTGGATAAACACGAATGTTGTCCTTCTCTTAAATGCAAGAGCTTACTGGGATCAGGCCCTTCAAGTTATGAATTCAATAACAATTAGAACTACATAAATATTGCCGCATAAGAAGGATACTTGCAATATGTTTTTTATGTTATTAATTTATTCATCATTAATACTGTATTCTGCGATATTGATACATGCCAGTAGATGCTTACTAATAATCATTATGATAATTGATATGTCCAAACATTTAAAAACATCGTACAAAGTAAATACAACCTATTGTAGCGTATGCGTTGCAGCCATTTGCTAGTTTACTATTCAATATTTATAAAACGACAATAGTGAAACAATCCTATTTTATGTAGTATGCTTATATGATAAAGAATGATGATTAGATAAAATATTAAAAATGAGTTACACAAAGAATGAATACTATCTTTTCGAATGTAAGGTGCTCTTGTATCATGCATATGTTAACAATAAATATATTTAATTGAATTGAATTTTTAAATTGATTTTTTTTCTCACCCAGAATAAACCCATCATTGTTTAGTCGTTCAAGAGTCTACTTCAAGTCCTGTGGCTGAACGACAACAATCTTCTCATTCTGGGGATTCGCCTCCTGCTGCTTCAGAAGAACGTGTACAGGTGTTTGGATACTTTGGGCGTGATAGGATTGAGCGAACTTGAGTGCGTTTTCCTTAAGGCACGTAAATGGAAGTTCAACCACGACAATTCTTTAATGTTGGCATTGATCACAAAATATGGATATTTAAAACTAAACAATACTTTGACAGTGCTACGATCAACTTTGTCGAATAAATATCACGATACACTACGTTGCATTCGACAATCATGTGGTTAACGGCTGAATTATATGTTAATATGGTTACACGACACAAAGATTTCGTCCAAGCAAAACATGCGGATAAACGACGGTTTAAATGCAATTACTTGTGTACATTTTGGAGAATATATGAAGTAGCTTTAGAAATAGTACTTGTTTAACGAATAATGATTTGGTATTGCAGCTGTTTTGAGCGTTTATTATGGCTGATACCAGACGAAAGAACTCAAGATATCAAACTAATATCCACGTTTTATTAAGCATGGACGAGTTATACTCCTTCGCTTGATATGACTGTTTCAATTTAAAAGTATAGTATTCTAAAATCAGGTTTTTACAATTAACTAGCAAGCATGTTTAGAGAAAACGCATTTATATATTTATAATTCGGATTATTTATTTAATTGTTAAGTTTGCTCAATAATATAAAATAGCAAAAATGTTGCGGTATATACGCACGTATATATGTCGCTGTTTGCTGGAAGTTTCACTGACATTAAAACTTAACTGTTGTCTTTGTATTCTCGTTCAGCGGGCACCCACACCTTACCACGTGACATGATCATATGGTGACGAGTGCCACGTTTTCGGAAACCTAAAAGTATACAAATGACACGTTTGAGAAATATTTTACATATTAAATCAGTGATTAACCTGTCGCCCTTAAGTAACATGTACTAACACGTGTCAATTCGGCTGTTTGAAATGTAAACTAACATTAATATACAATGTCCAAACATATAAAACTATAGTTGTTTAACACTTGCGTATACCTACCACTTCCAGTTGCTGGCCTTGTAATAACAATTTCAATGTCTTTTACCGGGGCTATGTCACAGATAATAGTTATCATCTGCGCCACAGAAATAGCATCCGAGAGTAGAACAGAACCTCTTGCACTGTCATCCGGAGCCAATGTTGTATTTACCACCAAAACAAAAACACAAATATTTGGTCCGTTGTTTTCAACACTATTAAAGTTGCTCACTTAATATAATAAATTAAATTCATAAAACAAACAAATTTAAAAATGAAAAGCATTACAGTATGTGGAAGCATTCTCATGTGTATACGCAAGCATAGTATTATTAACATCGAATCTGAAACCAGTTTGTCAAACCTTATTTCTTACCGATATTCGAACGTTTGTTCTTGTAGAAAATGCATATCTCGGTGTATAGAGTTTAACATGTGTGTCAGCAGTCGAAGTTACGGTAAGACCAGCTGTATCTATGATCACCTTCTGACTTGTATGTCTTGATACAACAAATAGATTCAGTGTATAAATGTTGTTGGCTTCAACTCCAAGAAGATTTGTGGTAATAAAAAATCCTTGAATAAACATAAACACGATTTAATTGTAAAATATTCTTCACCAATGAAATGCATTCAAACGTTTTATATTTTCAATCAAGATGTTTCGTTTAGATGCATGTACTGTTTTAAAAAATGCCTCGACTTAATTGACTAAACTTTATGGATTTTATTTTGCTTTTGTTTCAGTTCGGTTGTAATTGTATTATGTTTTACATGAAGGCGCATTTACCATCTATAACCATTGTAACATACCTCGTTATTTTCTATCGGTTGTGTTGGTCTCACACATTCAGATGTGTGCCAATCAGATCCATTTGTGGTATATTTTATGACGAGTTCCTCTGATACGCTTAAGATTAGATTGTGTGGAAAATAAACTCGCGAAGGACACTGTAAAAGATAACAGAATCAAAAACTATGGACAACCAATGTGTTGATGTGTTTGTCTAGAGTGGATTATATTTTGGTACAGTTCTGAATCAAGCACACTATAACCAAATATGTAAATTTTAATGTTCATTTACCTGCCAATTTAGTTTGTAATATTATTGGTAAATAGAGGTTCACTTCATTCGAATATATCTTCATTGTAAAAACAAGTAAAATCTTACAGTCAATGTTACAAACATATTTTGTATAAATTATAAATCTATATACTTATAGAGTTATGCACTTTAAAGCTTCACATGCTTACCTCCAGGTCAAAGTCATTATAAAAATAATGCACGGTTTCTGAATGTATTTTTAAAACGCTTAACAAGTGGACACAAAATTGCCAAGATGCAGCAAATTCTAATCGTATCAATAATTTGAATTGAAACGGAAGCAGTTTTTTAAACGAAGTATTTTTAATTGCATTACGCTTCAGGATTAGCTTATTACCAAATGAATATTGACAAACACAAAAACAAATTACCTCAGTTGATATTGAATGCGAAGAAGTTAAAACTGAATACTAATACTAAAAATAAATTTTCCTTACTGAGTTATCATCATTAGAAAAGGCGGGGGTTAACTATTCTTCTGTTTATCGTTCTAAAATTATATTGTTGTTTTATACGGAGGCTATTTAGTTAAGAACTTTACATTTATTTACACAAACAAATTTCTAAAATCTGTGGATCCCTTGAAATCGCCTTATTGCCCAAATCGGTGAATCCCATTTAACCTTCTTTTTTTTCAATAAAATGTTGCAACGATTGTAAAGAACGTTTTCTTATTGATATACACATAAGTGTTTGGGCAGATCATACTATTTAGTCTAGGCACGGACTAATATAAATCTGCAAACAGTGACAGGAGTTAAAAGCGACTAGATTTTAATGTGTGTGCTGTATTTTGTTAATTTCAAAATGTTCATGAGATTCTTTTAAATGTTAACTAGAAATGACGCGGAAGATGCCGACGCGTATCCCCACGCCGCATTGATGTTATATTCAAGGGCAATTTTGGGTGGGCAAGGCCTATGTTGGTGGGGCCCCGGGGTGGGTAATGTGGACATGGATGGGTGCAAAAAACAAATTTGGGTACGAAAACACATTTGGGTATGGAAAACGAATTGGGTACGAAAAACAAATGGGTACGAAAAAAATGTGTGTACCCCAAAAAAAATCGGTACGAACAAATTTGGGTACGAAAAGAAAATTTGGTGCGAAAAAGATTGGGTACGAAAACAAGTTTGGAACCTAAAAAAAATGGGTACGAAAAAAATTAGGTATGAAACATTTTGGGTACGAAACAAAATGTGTGGGTACGGGGAAGAAGTTCCCGTAGACCTCTCGATAAATTTGAAAGAGGACGGGAACCAAGCTACCTTTACCCGTATCAATGGCCCTGGAGTGGGTAATGTGGACATGGATGGTCGAGATAGACCGTGTTGTCATAAGAGATGTTCAGTATTAATTTGAAGTGAATTGGTGAATAAATGAATAAGTTTTGTTAAAACAAAATGTTTGCTGGGCGTGGTCTATGTGGGCCGGGCGCCCAAGGGTTGGTAATGGGGCCATGCATAGTTGAGATTGACCGTATTGTCATAAGAGATGTTAATCATCAATTTGAAGTAAATCGGTGTAGAAATGAAGAATTAAATGTAAAATAACCTAAACTAGATTGTTAACAAGGTTTTACTTAAGGCACATTTTTTCAGCGAGAGTAATGCTTTTTATATTATTCCATGGCAATTAAGTTCAATTTGATAATAAAGCGTGTACACTGTTGTTTAATCGTAATTGTTAATCATCTGCTCTTGTTAAGTGTCTTGTATCATTGGAGCGATTTTAAACAAGTATACTTTACATAAAATAATCAGTTTACTTTTACCATATATACTGTAATTATTTTGCCTTTAAATTAAATACATTGTTACACGATACACTTAAACAAAAGACTCCCTGGTAAGATGTTGATGTCTGTTTTTGTATATACCTATATGTAATCAATCCAAATTATAGAAGGCGTAGACGTACAACAATAAGATAAAGTGTGCGATTCGATTAATCTGGTTTAGTTTCTGTGTTGCTTTAAGCTTTGGTTGTTTAAAGGCGACACCCCTGTCTTTTCAGTTTCAATGAATGTGTTTTGTTTTAATCTTTTTCTTTGTATGTCATCAATTACATAAACTGTTCATTTGATCTTGTAGGACAATGTATGAAGTGAGGCGCGCTTTAAATCTCGTCACACAAATAAGGCTTTGTATTGACAGTTTCAAGTTTAAAGTTTTAAGACTATTATTGTCCTTGAAAATAAACTGCTGACACCGTATCAGACATTAACAGACTTATTAATCTAAAGATTGTTAGCTTACCCTGGGGAAGAAATCAGAAATGATTTTTTTAAACCTATCTGTAATAACTTCAAATTATTGAAGGCGTAGACGAACACAAATAGGATGAAGAGTGCGATTCGATTTATCTCGTTAAGCTTTTGTTTTGCGTAAAGCTTTGGTTATTGCAAAGCGACACCCCTGTCTATTAAGTTTCAATGTGTTTGTTTGATTATCCGATTTTAATATCGAATTGTTTAAATGGATCGTTTAGGGTAATCAATGAAGTGAGGCGATCTTTAAATCTCGTCACACTTCAAAGGTGTTCTATTCACTGTTCAGGTTAAGACATAAGTTTTAAGATATACTAATTTTGTCCCTGAAAATTAACTGCTTAAACCATATCAGACATGTCGAAGGTCGATTTCTTAATCTAAATATTTTTCGCTTTACTTGGGGAAGAAAACAAGAAATGATTCGTATTTATTTCGGTCTACATATTACAACATTGTCCTTCTAGTGTTATCGATTGATTTCAGGCCATTACATATTATGTTCACAGGCAACATTGTCATTGTAATTAAATGCTAAACGAATTTCAACAGAGGTCATGGATATTTAAATATGCACTTTTAGACGATCTTGGATATTGTTCACAAATTGAATACCTTATTGTGGAGTATTGAGAAATATATCTATATATAGTCATGTAAGGCTATGGGCAATATGTGCTACTACTACTATAATAATAATAATAATAATAATAATAATAATAATAATAATAATAATAATAATAATAATAATAATTATTATTATTATTATTATTATGGATTCAAACATGTATTTACTCCAGAAATCGATAAGAAAATCCTTAATAAACATTAAAACACCTAAATAACAATGACAATTTTAAAAATCAAAACTATAAATTAGCCGTATTCTTTCTTATAGTTAAACTTAAGTAAATGATAATTCAAAAAAGTAATAATAATTTAATTATAATAAAAAATGGTGTGGATGTGATAGTGTTCTTTTTCATCAGCGAACTTAAGTGTAAGAGGTGCATTCAATCAATTATAAAACAAAGCCCTAAACAGGGCTCCCTCTGGCTCTAAATTTTCTGTAGCCAAATTTACCTTTTTATGTATTAATTCTTATTATTTTGGATATGTTATGAGTGATAATGTAGAAAACCTTGTTGTCTACTGGATTTTTTTGTATCCGAATTTCCTGATTTGTAGGCATTGGCCAATGTGTTGAATGGCATAGGAAGCCCTGCTAAAAAGCGGAATATATTTAAATCGTAAAATGTTCTGGTAATTTTCTTTTACATTGAATTAATTTTCGTTTCATTTACTTTGAATGACAATGTTTAATAAATTTAAGCTTACACATGAAAACAGCCTGCATATTATGCAAATTGAACCGTCTTTGCATGTATAGTGAAATCTCTTTACTAGTAATATTGAGTGATAAAAATCTAGGATTTTATGATGCCATAAATCTATATATTCAATTTATTTTAACCAAGTAGTTTTTATCCCTATTATGATCAAACGTGATTGCTTGTTTTCCTGATGGTGTTTCGTTCACTGGAGTAACGTACAACCTTTACACGTGATTTAATGGAAATTACATTTGCCGGTATCCGTTTAATACGTAAATTGTTTAGCAGTAAATATGTACAATATTTTGAATGTAAAGTTATTAAACACTTTATTATTATAATAAGACTGTCTCATGTCTATACACTATAAAGTTCATGTTAATTTCATGTCGGACAAATGTCTTCATTTTTTTAATATGATTAAATATTTTATTAAAGCAACTGTACGTATGTTGTCTCCAAAATTTAGCTTAAATGACTGCTAAATATGCCAAGATATGACATGGAGGTGTCATAAATTTTGTTTAATGACCACATGTGGTTTATGCAGGGATCATGGGTTGATCAAACTTTATGACATCATGTTTTCTTTATAAATGTCAGGACAGTATCCGACCATAACGAGATAATCGGTGTGACCGTTTGTGATGAACACAAATTAAACACCGGGCTAAATATGCTGAAAAGGTGTCAACATTTGTGTGAACAATTAAATAAAAACAATTACATTTATCAAGAGAATGTATTTAATGTGTAACAAGGTAAGTTTACAGGCATATTAAGGTTCAAATTAGTTTCTATATATTGCGTAAATAAAAATCGATATTTTAATTGTTTGTTTTCATCCTTATTTGTGTTCGTTCATTAAATTAAATTTATTCTGAAAGAATTTCCATTTCTGAGTATTTTTTTTTGTTCTTAAAAAAGGTCGCGAAGATGTGCCAAGTAGAGAGATTTTTGTTGTAACCACATTCCGAGCTCGTAGATTGTGTTACATTCCCGAGTTCGTAGTCAGTAAAAACAAATAATAAAAACAATATAATCGTTCCAACAATGCATGATCTTGCTTGCTAATGTTTTGTTCAGACAAAATTATTTAAATTATATTTGATATAATGCAGGATTATCAATAAAAACGACGATTCTGGAAACCTTCTCTATAAAAGGTAAAGGTAGAGGTATTTGTTATTATAGTGTCATGCCTATTGAAAGGGCAAGCCAATCTGACTTATGAGACACTTTTGCGTGTATACCATGTACCTCCCAACTCCTATCACTATGCCAGGCGCCAGGCGGATTGAAGTCGGTAACCATTCATATTTAACGCTCGCTTATATGAATATGATATGCGCTTATTTGAATTCCACCTCTTTTTGCCAGCCAGTAGGCCGAGTCAAAACTTTACAGGTGCGCGTGACGTCATTAGTCAACTGGTCTATAGAGCTTGCTTCCCCTTGTTGCGTTCTTGACATTGTCAACTTTTTTTGAAAATTAAATAACGCGTTGGCTCTTTTTGGAACTGATAACGATTTTAAAATACACAAGTAATTCTTGTATTTTGTAAAATATGTGGTTAATTTTCTATTGTAATTGAGTATGTAGAACGCAATATTAACTGGATATAAGGAGCTATTCTTGATCTTGATATTGATTTTGATGGGATACGGTGAAACATTGAAAAACATTTACTCACCGCGCGTGCGTCAAGTTGCTGTATAATTAATCAGTTTTCTTGCCCCCCTCTAATATGATTGATTAACACAGACACTGGATCATTTGTAGCTGATTGGTATTTGTGAATCAAATCCGATGGAAGAGAGTCCCAGTCACATATTGTGTTTGGAATAAAACTGAACTTTAATAAAACTGTTCTTGCCAAAATTCTGTTAAAGTGTTCATTATGCATATTTTTGGTATAGCGAATAGGTCGACATAGTTGATCCAATGGTAAATTTGCCCTTGCATTCAGTCCTTTGCACAGTAATATTAATCTATTTTGTTTCCTTCGTTCTTTCAAAGGTTGAAGATCCAAGTCATTTAGGATTTAAGTCATAGATCCTGGTTCGTAGTCCCGGTAATTAAAAGTAATGAACCTAGCTGACCGTTTTTGAACGCTTTCAAGTTTTTCTTGTAAGTAAATTTGATGCGGATCCCAGGCCGCGCTGGCATATTCTAGCACTGGGCGGATTAAGCCTTTGTATGCCTGAAGTTTAACATAAGCTATTACTGTGGAAAGGATTTATATCCGAAATCTGTATCCGAACAGTGAATCTCATCCGCATCTGTCATCTGTTTGGGAAACATTCTTTGACAAGTTACCTATGAAATATGCGAGTGTTTGGTAAATTTTACTGTGTTGAAAAGACATTGATCTATTCGATCAATTGTACAAAATGCAGTAAGGTTATTTTATCAGATAATGTCATGTTAATAATGTAGTTTGTTGAGGCATCTAACGAAGACGATTTCACAATGTAATGGAATTATGGTTTGCCCTATACTGGTAGATTCGGACATCCGGTAGGTTGGGTCGTTCTAAAAATGACGTGAAATCGAAAATATAAACGCGACGTCGCGAGCCAATCTTCTGACAATTCTTTTTACAAGAAGACACACTGCCGTATTCCAGTTAGAAAAATCAAGAACATGCGCTGTAAACGGTTTCCATGGCGAAACTCACAAATTTATCAAGAAATAAAAACAAATCGTCTGTCTCATAATCTGAGAGAGAATGCAGAAAAGGGAGACAATCATAATATGTTTATGCGTCACAACCAGTAGGCGGTTTAAATAAAAATAGAGGCCTCGTATAGGGAAGTTTTATCCGTGTAATTTTTCAATTAGCGGCCAATTAATATATCGCAGTGAAGTTTGATAGTCTTAATATAATCAAATTATACATGACCATACAGCAGGATAGGGGAAGTAAGATACAGTTAGAAATTATTTAAAGACACGGGGTCTCGATCGAAAATGACGCAAGTCCGGTTTTTTTCAGCTGGGCATAATTGAGACCGTCGAAACGTCACTGAGGTCTGTCTGTCTGTCTGTCTGTCTGTCTGTCTGTTATATATTTTTCTCATTGTTATATCAAAATTGTACGTATTTATTATTCGTTTGAGCCCATTTTGGCATGTTCATTGTTTTAAAATAAAGAAGACACTCGCCTTATACCGTTACACTTTAAATCAATGTAAATCTCCCTTCGAGAGCTCATGCAACTTCACAACATCCGGGTGTCTGAACCTACCGGTGCGCCTAAGCGAAACATAGTGGTCAGATGTGTCATTCTATTTTTAGTAAGTAAATGTCTTCGGACTGTTCTGATGAAATTTCATGTTGTTGTTAGTTTGTTTATTGTTCTTTTTTCAATTGTCCAGCACTTTTTTGCTACTTTTCGCTTAATGTCAATACGCATGCACCACTCGAATATTTGAGAGTCCGAACCTACCAGTTTCCAGGCTACAGTAATTGAATTGGTATAGTTAAGATATGTTTTTAATTATATAAAGTATAAAATCCTACTCAATCCTAAATATTCATACATGTAATTGAATTGTCCAGCAATGCCATTTTAACTTAGAGTTAATTTAATTTGTTTAATTTGCTCATTTAAAGCATGTGATAAAAAAAGACCTGACACTCATTGTCATTTTATATTATAGTTTATTAAACTCATCCAGGAAATTCTTTAGTAAGCTCGTCACAGGCTAGCTTACTAACAAAATTCCTGAACTCTTTTAATAAGATATGGTACATGTGGTAGGAAATGACAACTCGTGCCAGATTCTATATAATTATACTGTGACAAATAGAAGATATTTGTTGGTTTCAATAGATTAACAATTTTATTCCACTAGCCATTATAGAGTTTTCTCGAGTGACAACATTATAATGAAAACCAGTAAACATTAGCAGATTCACTGCTTGAAACTGTGGATTATCAGTTTTATTTCACTGATTTTTCTGTAGAAATTGCCAGAAAGCATACAATAAAATGTGATTATTATATTGTCAATTACAATGTATTGAATCATATTTTTACAATATTGTCCTTATTTATGTCAAAGTATATGTTAAACATTTATGTTGCTGATAACACTTCAATTTCTAGCCAAATATGAGTTCTACAGTGAGGGTGGCATGACTCACGGTGTCTCAAGAAGTTCAGTTTGTAAGAGCATTTGGCAGGTACTGTAGTTCAACATATTTAAAATCAAAAATGCTTTTTCAACGTGGAAAATATATATGTTTTGCAGTAACACAAAGTTTAAAAATATGCTCCCTTAACACTTCACACATTTTTGTGCCGCCTTCTACAAAGTAGATGCGACATAAAGGGATCACTTCTCCATCGTCTTGTCTGTCTATCTGTCCGTCCTTCCATCACAAATCATTTCCGGCGCATAACTCTAAAAGTATTGAAGGTATCAACTTGAAACTTTATACAGTGATATAGCTCAATGAGAGGAAGTGCAGTGACAAGGAACCATAACTCTAAGTGGTCCCATTTTTGAGTTATCTCCCTTTGTTTGAAAATATACTCGTTAGGTGACACATCGGACTCGTTGAGTTCTTGTTTTTAAATCTCATCTATTCCTCAGCTGCTTCACCTTGTTTTCTATGTTGTAATATATATTTTCACATAGTTTAATCTTGAACATGTGTTATATTCTTTATGGTCTCATCAAGTCATTCATCAACATAGCTCATAACATGTTAATTGTCAGACCAAATGAAATATAAGTACAATAACTGAATAACATTTGGAAGCTGACCGATAATATTTTCTGAAATGCAATGCACATTTTATAGAGGATATTATTAGAGTTTCGGAAAGAGATCAAGTTTTCCATGCGAGGCTGAGAAACATGTTTGTCTGAGATGTTAACAGAAAGTCTGATGATCACATTTCAATTTGTAAGACATTGTGTCTGAAAAGCCCTTCAGATGTTTTGCATAATTCAATTCTTTAACTGCTTTTAAACAATTAATATTTTAAAGGAACTATTTTTATTATGTAGCCAAAGTAAGTGTATATCAATCAGTAAATTAATTACTGACAATTCCTTCAAAGAGTTATCATGAAATGTTTTGCTGAAGGTGCTGGAAGCTTTAGACCGCCACTTGAATAATGTGATATCCCCTACATCGAACAGAGAACTGGTCCAACTTAAACATAAGTTTTTTGGTGTAGAGAGAATTCCAAATGTCATTGGCGCAGTCGACTGCACACACATCACCTTGTTGGCCCCAAGGGAGAGAGAAGATGTTTATGTGTGTCCGAAAGGCTACCATTCCATTAATGTTCAAGCTGTTGCTGATGCAAACATGAGGTAACTCTTTTTCTCTTTGTATAAGTTTGTGAAAGAAATGACAAAAAAGCATATCCAATGATTATCTCCAAAGGTGGAGAGATGTTGCTTTGGCGTTGTCTGTCTGTTCTTCTGTTTATCTGTCTGTATCACTTTTCTGACAGGAGCTGTTTCTCAGTAACTATTTTGTACAATTTAATGAAACTTTAAATACATGTAAGTGTTTCACTTTTGTAAGTTTTTTGAATTATAATAATTAATGCATATACTATCATGTCAAAGGGCAAAACAACACATTTTAAATCTTAAGTTAGATAATAAAGCAACGCAACAATGTATTTTTATGCCCCCGACGGTGGGCATATAGTGATCGCACTTTCCGTCTGTTCGTCTGAAATTCCGCCACACTTAAAGTTTAAAGTTTGCGTTAAGGTTTCGAAAAATGTGGAAAAAGGGGGCATATGTCATCCTATGGTGACAAGCCTTGTTGCTTATCATTCACTCTGCTAATCTTTGCTCTATGAACATTACACTACAGTGTACATACCTTTTATGATTCATGAATTCTGATTACATGCGTTTAAAAAGATAAGCTGAAACCTTTTGGGTAGATTCACTAACATTGTGGCAAAGTGGCCAAAACACATAACAGTATCATCTTTGCAAACTGCAGCTTGAAGGACTGGCTGGTGGATGGCAGCAAAGGATGGCTACTAGGAGACTCTGGCTATGGAATGAAGCCATATCTTCTTACTCCAAAGGTAATTGTTATGCCCCCGAAGGTGGGCATATAGTAATCGCACTGTCTGTCTGTCCGTCTGAAATTCCGTCACACTTTGCGTTTAGTTTTTGCGTTTAGGTTTTACGTTTAGGTTTAGAAAAATGGTGATAACGTTTGCAATATTGATCATAGCAACTTGATATTTGGCATGCATGCGTATTTTATAGAGCTGCACATTTTGAGCGGTGAAAGGTCAAGATCATCCTTCAAGACCAAAGGTAAAAAATAAAATAAAAATCAAATTGGCGCAGTAGGGGGCATTGTGTGTCTGACAAACACATCTCTTGTTCATCATCATTGGCAAACCATTAATGTACATAAACATCTATGTAAGAACAAAAACTTTAGTAATTGTTTAGTTACATAATCTTTTGTAAAGATTGTAAATTATCATGATATACAATGCATTTATGAGAGAGAGAAATAGGACAATGTATTTTTTGGTAAAACATTCCTTGTGTTAAAACAAACAATTTCTAGTGTTTTCTATTCAACTGTGATCATTATGTATTTTCCAGTACAGTAATTTTTAATGTTTTTATGCCCCCGAAGTTGGGCATATAGTGATCGCACTGTCCGTTCGTCTGAAATTATGTCACACTTAAAGTTTAGAGTTTGCGTTTAGGTTTTCCAAAAATGTGGAAAAAGGGGGCATATGTCATCCCATGGTGACAAGCCTTGTTAAATATGCTTTTTAGCTCATCTATTTTTCGAAAAAAAATATGAGCTATTGTGATCACCTGAGCGTCGGCGTCTGCGTCGGCATCCGGTTAAGTTTTGTGATTAAGTCCACTATTCCCTTTTTTTATAAAAGAAATTTGAAAATTTGGTTAAGTTTTGTGTTAAGGTCCACTTTATTCCTAATGTATCGAAGCTATCGCTTTCATACTTGCAACACTTACTAACTATCATAAGGGGACTGTGCAGGCAAAGTTATGTAACTCTGACTGGCATTTTGACAGAATCATGGCCCCTTTTATACTTAGAAAATTGAAAATTTGGTTAAGTTATGTGTTTTGGTCCACTTTACTCCTAAAGTATCATAGCTATTTTTATTTTATAGTAAGTCTTGACTTTACATAACGCATGAATATAAGGCAGAACTGTAAAATGTAAAAAAAAAATACATTGACATTGTTTTTTAATATAGCTCAATCCAATGAGCAGAGCTGAGATCGCGTTCAACTTGGCCCACAGTCGTTCAAGGATGGTAGTAGAAAGGGCGTTTTGGACTGTTGAAGTCACGTTTAAGGTAATTAATGTTATTACAAATATATTTTATGTTTTAGTGTTTGTGTGTGCGTGCTTGAACAATTGCAATGGTTTCGTGTTTGTGTGTTTTTGGGTATGTATGTGCGAAAAATTGCAATGGTTTTGCGTTTGCTCAATAACTTCATTATATATGTACAGATTTTAATAATACTTGTCATGGGCATTAACCACAATGTGTCGCGTGAAAGACTCAAGATGCTAATCCCTTTCTTGGACAGAAACATAAGTTGTTTTGCAACTCTTTCAGATAAGACTGTAAGAGAAAATACATTGCACTGTACTGTTATTGATATCTTCAATAAAAATAGGCTAATTATCACATGCTGGTATATCCACGTGTTTTCTTCCAGTTAATTTATAGTATTGTATATTTGTTGTAGGTGTCTTCACAAAACTGGAGGCTGTCTACAGTTTTCGCCTCAGAAGACAGCTCTGGTTGTGACTGTATGTGCCAAGCTGCACAATCTGTGTGTGAGTGATGGTGTCCTTGACATTGATGACATTGAGGTAGAAGACGATGATGAAAATGTACAACTGCCATTGGAAAACCCTGACCTTAATGCGTTGCGTGCATGGGCTTTACTGATTGAGGGATTTCACTGAAAAGCGCTTCTATATTAATTATCCCCCGCCATAGGCGGAGGGATATTGTTTTGCGGTTGTCCGTTCTTCCGTCCGTCCGGCACTTTTGTGTCCGGAGCCATATCTTGAAAGTGCTTTGGCGGATTTCATTGAAACTTGATATGAGTATATTTATGGATAAGAGGATGATGCACGTCAAATGGCATTGCACACCAGCTGTTAAAAACGGAGTTATGGCCTTTTGTATCTTGAAAACATGCTAAGAGCTGTATCTCCATTAACACATGAGCCAGAGCCATGAAACTTGCCATAGTTGTTCTCAATCATCTGAGGGTGCTTCACATTCAACAAACATAATCATAGGGGCTCAGGTCAAGGTCACACATTGAGGTCAAAGGTCACAAATGTGAAGAATATTTATGATTTAGTCATTCCTTTACTATGCATCAAGGGATTCTGTAATAACTTTTCACAATTCCATTATCTAGCTGAGTGTCCAATATAAGATCCAGGTTGCAAGGGTCCTGGTCAAAATCACACACAAAGGTCAAAATAACACATTTTGATTAAATATGCCTTAATTGGTAAGAATTCTACCATAATGTAAAAACCTTCCATAATTCTTTTTCATCTTCTTCCTTGCTGTGTGTCATATGTAAGATTCATGTCTATGGTTAAGGTAATGGTTCATGTTCATGTTAGAGATTTTGTGCTCAAACAAGGGAGAGCATTTAGTCGCTGACTTGTCTGACCTTCCTCCTCTTATAAATATCCCTCGCTAAAGGCGGAGGGATATAGAATTGGTGTTGCCCGTCCGTCCATCTGTCAGTATTGCACTGTTTAATGTATTGTTTCGTTCATGTCATTCCCGAGTATGATTTTATTACTATGTGATACTATGTGATATTCAGTGTTTAAATATAAGAAGTAAAAAAATTGTAATAACCTTATCAATTTCACACCATATTTATTACATTGCATTTATAGCAATTTGCTACTACAATTGTAATTTGATTTATAGCATTTTCCATTTATTGTAATTCACAATTTGATTTTTTTGCAAAAAAAAACTTTGAATTGTAACAAAAACAAACATCACGAATAAATGCTTAAACAATGATTATTTCTTCTTCTTTAAGTGGAGATGCAAACAGACTTGCAAGAATTTCATTGGTTCTGCGTTGTTCTATCAACATTGCATTTAGAGTCTCATTCTGATTGATCAAAAGTTGCAGGACTTCTTAATGGTCATCTGAAAAAAAAGGCTTATTTTTAGTAATAAAAAGAAATTCAGGCGAAATGGACTTTAACAAAGGTAGAAATAGGTAACGACTTGCCCCATTAACGACTCGCCCCATAACGACTCGCCCTTGTTTAATAACAATTCCCCCCACCTAAATTAGTTATAAATATTCATTCTCAAGTCATGTCGTGTACAGAACGTCATATTCATTTTTTGTATAATGAATATAAAGTTATGCATACTACATATTCTTTCAATGCCATATTTGTATAGATCATCCACATACTTTTTATCTATACGATGAATACAGCGATCTTAACAATGTGTCTAGAATTTCGATAATGAATATATATTTTATTAAAAGATAGGGCTGATAATGGTTTTAAACCGAATCCGGATGGTTAACAAACTATACCTAACCTTACATTCATATTCTGATTTTATTTTATTTATGTTAACATATATTAAATTACATTTTCTTTTGATAGGGCGAGTCGTTATATGTTTGGGGCGATTTGTTATATATGTGGGGTGAATCGTTATAAAACAATGGGGCGAGTCGTTAATGGGGCGAGTCGTTACAGTACCAATAGAAACACGACATAACTGCGAAATTTAAATAAATTTACATTATTCAACAGTTTATTTATTGAAATATTAACATCTTCACTTGTCTTCCACCTCTTGTTTTTAGTGCTTAGACTCATGTAATCATTCAAATTAACATACATTGAGTTAACATGTTACACGATTGTTATAATAATTGGAATAAAAAAATACCTTATGTCGATTGGCAATAATGACATTTTTATTACAGGAATTGTGTGGATATTAATAATATTTATTATACTGTTGAAATGTATTCCAAATTAACTGGTTATCTTGTTTTAGTTTAATACTAATAACATATTAAAGTAGTGTTTTGCAACATTATTTATATGTTCTAGATGCTTTGCTGAATACACACTGTTGTTAACAAATAGAGGAATTCTAAAGCTACACTGGGCTACACACACATCTTACTGGATGATTGACCATGATGCTCTGCAATCATCGGCTGTTGTGTTCCTGTCATTATTGAAAACAGAAAAAATGCTTTTTCATCTGAAATTCCTTTCAAAACAATGTGAACTAGAGTTTTGTCACTAAGGTGACGAATACCCCCACTCGCCTCACACATAATTTGCACTGAGTGACCCCGTGACCTAGTTTGTGATCCGGCATGACCCATATTCGAACGTTACCTTGACATCATCTAGGTACAACTTCTGACCAAGTTTGGTGAAGATCGGATGAAAACAAAACTCAAAGTAGAGAGCGGACACTTAATACGGACCGACAGACCGACAGACAGACAGACCGACACAGACATGCTCACTCCTATATACCCCCTAAACTTCGTTTGTGGGGGTATAATCAGAAGCACAGGTACATTTAGCAATAGCAGTAGGGTGTCATTAGCTGTCACAACGGCGGCTGATGTAGTGGAACGGTATGGTAAATTATATAGTTAATGACAGTACGTGTAGATTACTCATTTATTTGATCATTGCAATAAGGTATGTTACTCACGTTGCACAGTGGGCTCCACACACATCTTACTGGTTGATTGACCATGATGCTCTGTAATCATCGGCTGTTGTGTTCCTGTTATTATTGAAAACAGACAAAATATTTTTTCAACTAAAATGTCTTTCAAAACAATGAGAATTAGCAGCACAAGTACATTTAGCGATAGCAGTGGTGTGTCATTAGCCGTATCAACGGCGGCTGTTGTAGTGGAACGGTATGGTAAATAATATAGTAAATGACAGTAAGTGTAGATTACTTTTTTTATTTGATCATTGTAATAAGGTATATTAATCACGTTGCACAGCAAACGTGTCCACACCACCGAACCCCACAATCGACTCTTCGCCAAAAACCTCTATCGTCAAAAAGAAATTAGATCTAACTGTACGATAATCAACACTATAATTTGCATCAAACTTAGGCCTAAAAAGTTGTATGTTTCCGCTAAACCGACCGACACAAACTTTTTGTACCGACCCTTAACGTTTGAAGTTTGGCCATATGAAGTCAAGTTTACAGCAAAAAATCATGATTTAATTTGTTAAACTGGAATATTTTTATCAAAATAATGACTGTGCCATCTTAGAATTATATAAAACGACGGTTGCAATGATGTTTGGAAGACTTTGTCAATGAAATTACCATGCTAGTGGAACACAACATGTAAATGTAAAAAAAGTTAAATAAAAAAAAAAGTAACGACGACCTACTTACCGTATTTTATGCGATGAGAGCGGAAGTAAAACACAACTTTTTTACGCATTTAGAGTACAAAACACTTGAATTCTAAATTATACGGGCAAAGGCGGGCTTTGACCGTTAATACAAAGGGAAATTTAGACAAAAATAAATAAAAATAAAAATGTAATTGATACAACTGGAATGTTTTTGCCACGAGTCACCTATTTTCGCGATTCTATTTATCTCCCCCTGAATGCTTATTTTGTCCATGTTTTACCTCCGTGTCTGGTTTACTACCAGTTGTGATAACTTTTTCCAAACATAACTTAAGAAAATAATCCGTCTAAATTGTATCCGTACATCCGGTTTCAACAAATCGAATAAGATAAAAATTTAGTCTCGCATTTATTTGCTTGAATCAATATCACTGTCTCATTGTTATTTTTAACCCTTCAAATTAATTTACAATTGTTTACAACGATTTATTTGTTCAAAACATGAACGACAGCGTTTCTTTCGTCTTCTAATATACATGACTCTGTGACGTCACTGCTTTTGTCAAACAATGACGGATCAGTTCGAGATCTCAAAAGGGAGTGAAAAATGGAACTGACTTAAGTTTTGTTGACATTTTAAATACAAAACAGATATGGAATAAAATTCGATTGTTAAGTAAATATATAACTGATTTATTGCATTTGGTTACAAGAAATATCAAGCTAGATCTACATATTGCGAAATAATGCCTTTTATATAACAGAAACCGTTTTCGTCACTAAGCAATTTTTGCCGATTTTAAGTTTAGATACAAGATGCAAGAATCTTTATTTAACGTCGGATGTGAACAACAATAAACATTAGCTCACGAGCTATTTCCCGATAAAACAATTATATATAAATAACAAGTGTATATTGAGCTGAAAGAAAGAAAGATTAAGCATATTATATAAGCATTTAAAGTACAAAGACATAGTTAAAGCACATAAAACTCGAATTAAGTACAAAATGTTCATTAAGAGCATAATATTTTGCAAGTTACAAACACACAAATGCGACAAAGGGAAAGATACCTAAAAACTATATTGGAGTTTTCTTGCTTAGTTCAAAATAAAAACATATATTATATAAAAAATATAAGTGTTATTCGTTCAATCTACATACACAAAAAGATTATCCTTTTATGAAAAGTGTTGGTGTAATTTTTCAAGTTTATTCTACATGATTATTCCAAGATCCTCTATTGTTGGTATGTTAAGAACTTCTTAAAATAAGGTTATGATTGAAAACAATAGTTGAACTCGTACTCGTTTTTTTCGTACCAAAGTGTTCGACACTGCTATTTAGTACTAACACTAAAACTGTGCTGACATAAACATCAGATATTGGCTTATTATGTATTTTTCTTTTGTTTAATATTTTAGAAGCTGTTCTGTCAAGCGCTGGGCTGCACACATTTCATGAATTATTCCGACTGGATTATGAATGCTAAATACTCAACGCCTCGATTATGGATCTATCAAACTGGGATGATGAAATATAAGCAACTGTGAACTCAACTGTAGTGTTCAATTTTTGTGTTGAATTATTGTGAAAGAAAATTAGTGGACTGTAAAGAAAATGCAGTTATAATGAAGAGTATGGGTCTGTCATAAAAAGCAGCTTCGTGATAAAACATATCAGCTATGCAAACACTGTGAAAGAGAAAAGAAATTAACAACAAGCAGATAGCAAACATGTTGCATTTATGCAAATTATTACATTGCCAATGCATTTATAGAATGTTTCAGTAAGTCGAGTAGTTAATAAAAAGCATGTCACAACGGCACAAGAAAGAAACTACACTGAGTTTTGGGACTATTGTGTTGTGAAGACTCTAGTGAGAAATTGAACTTTTACACATTTTCAAGAAGCTTGTTTTAATATAGAACTTCTTGTTTATTGTGTAATTGAATGTTCCTTTTTCCAACGACCCATTAGCTTAATTGTGAATATTTCAATTAAAAATGCATGTTGTACTTCTATGTTTTTTTTTAATGCCTGCATAAATAATAATTTTACATATCATGCTGTGGTTATGTTCTTAAGTGTAATCATTTTATGTCATGACCAATACTTTAAGCCAGCTTTAGGCTTACGTCTTAGGCTTAAGCAAAATATTACTTCCAAGATAGATGCAAACACTTCGGGAATTATTGTTTTGTATAGTTTATTGACTGTAATTTATACAAATAGTTTCAATTTACTTAACTATGCAGAATTTTCAATAAGACCTGGGATGAAAAAAATGAGGTTCAACATCCTATTACTATTTAATACTTTTTTTCGACGTAGCTGTTTAATCCAGCTTTTCACCTTAAATGACCTTTATCGATAGCTTTGAAGTGCTGAGAAAATTTCCAGTAGACGTGAATGAATACATCCGAATATTTTCTGGCTGATTTGAGAGAAATCCCCCAGAACATCGGCCATATCACTACGTCTTTTAGTCCATCATATAGTATTTAACACTGTTCAGTGAATTGATATCCGAACTATTCTCAGAAACTTCGAAAGACTCATAGACACAGAATTAGTCTCAGTTACTATTACACATTAAATTTCATCTTGCAGAATTTCAGGGTCAGTAATCTGTCAGTTAATCGTCAGGGGAATAAATAATGGACTAGCGTTAAGGGCCTTATGACGATAACACAGTATTGCTTTCAATATATACAATGACATAAATGATTGAGAAAGAAATAAATGAAGCCCTTTTGGTAAATGCCACTTATTTACATTGTGAGAAAAAAACAAAACTCCAAAATACTAAAGGTGTCGTGATAAGGGGAAAATGGTTTAATTATCTAACCACACATGTATGACGTTCATTTTTAATTACATGGGTGCGTTACAAATATGTTTAATGTGATACACATCGCAAGATGTACCATGTTTAATGGTTCAAACTTTGTAAACTGTTCATGCAATAAACTTTTAAAGTTGATAAAATAATTGATTTACAACGGATACGGATAAACAAGTGATGCACATTTATCAATATTTAGTTTTTTAATTAATCTATTTGCAATTACCGGGCGTATATTGAATTGTTTATTTTCAACTATCATCTTTGAAATTAACGCTATTTATCGTTATATATATTTTTATTGTTTAAGCAGAAACTGAGTATATACGTCCTAATTACTTTTCAAAAGAAATAAAAACGTTGATTAATGAAAACTATTATACAAGTTCAGAAGAAGTAGCACCAACAAATAAAGGAAAGAAAAGTTGTATTTTATAGTAAATATTTTTCTGGTGAACAGCCAACAACTCCTTCATGTACAAAAGATATGTACTCCGTTTAGAAATCTCTATCAGTCTGTGCAGATTCGTTCATTCCACACACAGACACAATTACGAGTCTATGTGTCTGTATCGCTGTTATCTTGCTCATAATAAATTTCACTGAAGTAAAAAATTATTGATTTAATGTACCATATAAACATTGTTGAGTAGTTTTTAAACATTCCACAGTCATATTCATGTGTTTGATTAAGAATGATATAATATAATGTTGACATTGAAATCATAAATACTAGCTTTAAGTAAAATTAAGTCTTAACTGTATTTTCCTCTTCGACTTAATCTTCCATCTTATAAACATACTGACATCTCTGCATATGTTAAAGAAGAAATAAAAACACATTTGTAATAATATAATACAAATATTTTGACTATTTGGAAATTATTTCCTGTTTTCGTGGACCACATCTTAGCAGGAGCATGTTTTAAAAAAATGTTGTTCACATGATTCAGTTATTTAATTCTTGCAGGACTAGACGAAAGCATTGGTGTCGCACCTCTGTAAATAGAAGAAATAAAGTCAGATAAAAGACATGATGTTAGGGCAGTGATTTAATGATAACTAATGTATTATACATGTTCCCCTAAACAATTGTGTAATTATATATTCTTCAAATAACATCACTTTCTTCTATTAAATAGATTTTTTAGTTTAAAATGTCTAATATTGTTCAATTAAAAAGAGAACAACAATCAAACTGAGTATTAAAGAGTTTGAAAACAAGATAAATGGTTGTTTCATATAAAGCCTAACTCTTATTTGTATGCCCCCTTCTTCGAAGAAGAGGGTGTATATTGTTTTTGGCCTGTCGGTCTGTCTGTCTGTCTGTCGGTCATTCTGTCTGACTGTATGTCCCAAAACTTTAACCCTCCCGTCAATAATG
Organism: Dreissena rostriformis; assembly: GCA_007657795.1. Taxonomy (NCBI): domain Eukaryota; kingdom Metazoa; phylum Mollusca; class Bivalvia; order Myida; family Dreissenidae; genus Dreissena; species Dreissena rostriformis. The sequence continues at coordinate 23,549 of VMBQ01007161.1, read as the reverse complement.
CAAAAGTGATGACAATACTTTAACCTACCGGTAGCGGTATGACAGCATATTGATACTTGGCATGCATGTGCATCTCATGGAGCTGCACATTTTGAGTGGTGAAAGGTCAAGGTCATCCTTCAAGGTAAAAAAACACAATCCAAGGGAAGTAATAAGCATTAAAAGGGAGATAATTTCCAAGCTGCCAAATGATAAATAGAAATTTTATTTCAAAACGGCGCAATAGGGGGCATTGTGATTCTGACAAACACATCTCTTGTTTTTTGTTTGTTTATCTAAAAACAAATTACATTTTATTGGTTTGTTCAGTTACATAGTTTATGTCAATGATTAAAAGGTTTTGTTCCACAATAATGATTATATGCAGACATGTACAACTTATGTTATCTACAACAGACATCTTATTAGCTTTTGCTCGTAAATAAGGTAGCACCTATAATCATATTATTAAATGACAATTAAGCACCACATTAATTAATCAAGAAATTATTTTTTAGATTTCTACTGTAGGAATAATATTTGTATTGATTTGACTTTAAGGATACACTGCATTACATAATTAATTTCATCACAGCCATCAGTCAGATACAGTAATTTACATTTGATATCATTGGTTATGAATTAAAAACAATATTCTGAGATCACTGATCAAATGGAGATATGCTTTGATATAGCTTTCTCGTCGTAAAGTCGTGAATACAAATGCATTTACTTTCTCCTCCCACTGCTCCAGTGTGATTGCTGGACCCCCTCCAGTTTGATGCATTGATATACGCCGTTGTCTTTCCTTCTTTCGCAGTTTTGTTTTCGTGTCCGATATCTTTTTTCAGACCTCTTCTACGCTTCTCTCTCCTGCTCCCAGTGCATTTATTCTGCATTAGAGAGCAGAATTTAACTATTATTGCATTTAATTTACTATTGTCCAAATTACAACACACAAAGTAAATAACAGCTTATCTTAAGACAATTTTGTCAATTGTTTATTCTTATCGCAACAGAAGGGACTGTAAAATAATAAATAGAAATTTAAACATTACTTAAAAGTTTAACAGATGTTTATGACTTTGTCTTTGATATTCATGTTACATGTAAGTTTTGACAAAAATAGCTCAAACTTACACATATCTTTAATAATATTACAATCTGACATATAAACAAAGTAAGTATTAAACCTTTAATGCCATACCATCTCATTTTAAAACAATAACACACCTTAAAATTTATCCAGTATTAAATTAATTTACCTTCCAAAACAAAACATTTGCTGTCAATGTTAAAGGGACATGCTCATACTTTATCAAAATGAGAATGTTTCAACTTTTTTTCACAGATTCAAGAAATAAATGAACAATATACATCAGTGTGCGAAATAACGCTAATTTCGCAGACTTATACTGAAAATACACTTTCGTTTACAAAAAATCATCGTTAGAAATTGATACAATTATAAAGTGTCTCAGACACGAAACGATTTAAAAATGTTGATTTCTTGTGTCATCGTTATATTTTGTAACAACACGCGAATGGTTTTACAAAGTATTTAATAAATGGCAACCCATGTGAAGACGGTTGGTCAGGTCCATAATGTAGTTGTAAAGACTCAACGACGACCCGAACATTAACTCTGAATTACACAAACACACATGTGAAGACGGATTGCCGAGCGGTTTCGGCGCTTGGCTATTACTCCATGGGTCAGTGGTTCGAGTCCTGTTGTGGTTAACTGTGCTTTCTATTTGTTTTCTTTTTCTAACTTTATTCTTGTTTTTATATTGGAGCTTATTAGTTCTGATGTTTATATTTATCAATTTAAAGCACTTAATGACAAACTTTAAAACATGCCAAAATCTGTGAACAAGTCCCTTTAATAGGACCTGTTCACGTTTTGGTTAATTGAACCAAGTAAAAAAATAGTTTCAGATATGCAAATTTTCGTTTTAGTTATAATATTCGCCAGCAAACAGTAATACCGAACACTACCATTTTTTAAAATATCCATTATATGCATTTTTTGGCGATTTAAAAACCTGAAAATTATAAAGCGTTACAAACACGAAACGATTGAATTATTTTGAGAGTTCTGATGTTATCGTTATATGTTGTGACATTACGAAGATTGCTTATATAAAGTATAAAGTATCAATAGTACACCTGAGCGTACTATATCATTACGGACAGCCGAGTGGTTGGTGCTAGTCTTTCACTCCAGGTGTCATTGGCTGGAGCCCCGGTGTGGATTACATTTTGTTTCTTTCTTTAATTTTATTATTGATTTACACTGGAGCTATTTAGTTCCGATGTTTACATTTATCAATTAAAATCATTTAATGACAAACTTCAAAACATGCCAAAATCTGTGAACAAGTCCCTTTAACAAAGGCGATTTTTATCATGGTGTCATCTAGATTCATCATCTTACCTGATGCGGAATACCAGCGTCTCTGGGAATGCCATCTCCTTTATGAAGAAATACTCCATGTCAATCAACAGCAGTTTGTTCCATTGTAAATCAGGGTAAATCTATCCAACTTTGACAGTAATTTTCAACATCGTATTGCTACTCTACGCTATTTAACCCCAATGGCAATGGGTATTTTTATTTCAACAACAAAGCAATGGTTACACTCAACCAACTTTAAAAACGTTGTGTACATTATAAACGATAACTTCGCGAGGGGTCAGTGCCTTTTTCGTCTGAACCAAGATCACATGTTATATATGTTTCAGTTCACCTTAATGAATTTCAACTAATCAAGTGCAGTTGTTTAATATCACACAAAAACACGTTTAGCGTCATAAAACGTCGACCTCATTTGAAAGCATTATTGCTGACGACTTAACATTTATTTATTTTAAAAGAGAAAAATAATTGTATACATAACAATTAGTTTTATTTCTTTTCTACTAGTTTTCGTAGTGTTTATTATTATCTGACAGATGGCGCCAAATGATGGTTTAAAGTCTTTTCGGACCTTCAATTAAAGAGCGCAGACTGGTTTTGCGTTAGTAAGGATAGTGTTTATGAAACGTTCGTAGGAATTTGCGTAAGAACGTTCGTACGTAAAAATCGCAGAATTCTTATGAAAAACGGGCCCGTTATTCGTAACTTGTCCACTTACGCCAATACTTATGCAATTCGTAAGTATTGTTAGTAAAACGGTACCCTGGGCTTGACATTAACGGTTGTCTGATTATCAGGGAGAAACCAAAGGTCCGGGCAAGTTAAATAAATAGTCCGCTTATCCGATGGGACAAGCGAAAACCTTCAAAGTCATCTTTTTTCTCTAATACAATAGCTAAGACTTATTTGTCTGGTAAAATGTCGAAATTTGATACTGTACACCATTCTGTGTTGTAAACAAGGGCATAGTTCAATTCACAACACTATTGCGGTAAGTTCCTTTATGTGTATTTAACAAAGTCATTCTCGATTGCGGTTAATACAATTCAGACTTTGTTTATACATTGTTAAAAGTTGACACTCATTCGGAAATTCAAGTATGTTGTGTTTCTTTATAAATTAATATGTTTGTATGCACAATAATTGGCTGCTCATCTAGCTATTGTAACATTTTAAGATCTATTAAAAAAAAGAATACATCCCGAGATTTTACAATATCAGTCATTTTGCATCGTGTGTTTGTTTTAAGTATACCGAGCGACTCCATAAAAATACACTCTTCTAACGTTGATATGCTTTTATATGTACAATTATTGAAAAGTAACATAGTATATTTAGTTACATGTAAAGCTCAGGAAAAGAAGCTTGTTCTTACAGCCCGGTGAAAATTAATGGGCAATCGTCCGACTGGACAAGTAGATTAAACAGTTGATATCAAACCCTGTTTACTGTACTAAGTTCCCTTTCTGGTGCGATCCGCATGGAATGCCGCAATTAAAAAATGTAAACGAAGGCATTGTCTGTGAAAGTTGAAGTATTGGTATTATTTAATATTGATGGCATAGAGACATCATCCACACTTGATGACTTGGTTAATAAAATGATCTGGAATAACTGCTAAATACCTCAAGTTCTTCAAAAAATATTGGCATGTTGTTAAGTTAGTTACAATTGTGTCAATTCCAGTCGTCTTATCAGGAGCAAATCGAATATTAAGTAAGAACCAATAAACTTAGGAACTTACATTTTTTAACGAAACAATTGAAATGTTAATCTGCAACAGTTATGCCTCAAATTGTGTATA
>VMBQ01007161.1:0-16371 GCA_007657795.1 Dreissena rostriformis | reverse complement strand
ATATATATATATATATATATATATATAATAATAGTGGGAGGTCTAATCTGGAGGAATGGATGACACTACAGGAAAGTAGAATAAAGGAGTTGATGTCTTAAATATTGATAACAAAAGGAATACATGTGTCCAGTACCTGTGAATTGCTACAACACAATCAGAGCAGAATTGCTACAACACAATCAGAGCAGCACAGCTGACTGTGATCATGGCAAAACTGTATCAGTGTGTTATCCTCATGCACTTCACACTTCCTTAGAAAATCCTCCACCTCCTTCGAAACTGGCCATTTCTTAATATCTTCCCTTCCACATGTTGTGTGTTTTGTAAACAACTGACTATGTTTTACAACACTACCATTTCGTTATCAATAGTGCGCATCCGTATAGCGATATATTATGTACATTTCATGCATTTGCTCTACTACTGATTTTCTCGATCAGGAAAAAGTACCCCGGTGTTATTTTTTGCAATTATGAAAAATACTGGGCTTTCCTGATCTGTGTTAAGCCATTGTCCGCGATTACGCTGTTATCTTATGACGCAATCATTTTGACAGGAACGCACGATTGATTGTCCCCTTGCGTCGCATGAACGAATCCAAATTTTCTGAATAAATCAGTTTTAATCTATTGAAACGTGTATACTGTGAAGTATATGCGTAAGTAAATGATATCGTATCAGTTGCTTTTACCCGAATATAAATGGTTATAAGGAGTGAACTGTGTACAAAAGTAAAAACAATCAATATCTGTAATTTATTGGAAAAAAACGGGTTGTCTTATATAGCATTAATGTAAAATAAACAGAAAAGTAACAAGACCTTAATGATCCGATGAAAAAATGAGCAAAAAACGTAATCAGTATAAGGGCGGAAACCGTTGTAAAGTATTCGCCAAGAAATATCATGGAGTGTTCTCCCTTGTTAAAACATACTAGTTATGCCACACACGTTCTTTAGTAGTCAAAGAAGCATATACGCATGTGCAAATTTAAATTATTTTATGAATATTTGAAATAATATTTCATGCATGTTTATGGGTGCATCTGACAATATGATGAAATTGTAGAAACGGGAAACACCCACACTTAGAATGAATGGCATATAGGAGCATAAATTACAATATATGTTCTTAAGTTGAGCTTTTACAGTAAGTAGGGCAAACGTTTATGCACCAAAATAATGAAGGCGACGCTGAGATTAAAAGACCTGCCTTTTTAGTATATTTATAATTTGAACATATTACCAAAGGGAGGACACATGACCTAGTGTTTGTGTTGCAATTATCATTCACTTGTACTTGAACTTATAATTCATTACACATAGACAAGAAAAGACAAATAATTATTCAGACTTGCACAGTGTACATCGTCAAAACACTAGATATTTCACATTCACATATGTCACAGGGATAATCATAGTAATAAAATAAACATAAGCATCATCGTATACAGTTACGAAAAGGAAAACATATATTCCTTAAGCGTTTATTACAGGAAATTTCATTAGATACTTATGGCAAAGCATATAGTGCGAAACAATTTGAAATTATGTATACATTTACTTGTTTAGTTCCACGGTACACACATTATTCAGAGAGACTATTGTTATTATTCACAATTGGAAGCATATCACATTGCTTTCCGTTGATTTGTACGTGATTTCCAAATTTCAAAATATAAATATGTTTCTACATAATTTTCAACATAATTAAACATATTTTCAAGTGTTTGCTTATTTTTTTTATTGAATACAAACCAAGGTAAAATACAACGTGTTTCAATTGCATTAATGTCTTTAATCTCAAAAAAGGTTATTTTGAATAACTGTATTAAATATAAGTTTCGGATGAGAATTAACACAAGCAAGGTTCTTTTATTGCCTTGCATCTAAAAGATGTACATAATGAAATTGTTTTGTATAAAATTTACAACGACCATTGTTTTAACCCTATATATCCACAATTCCAAAATATAAATATATATAATGACTACAAATACTTTTTCAAGTTATTAACTCATTTACGCACATGAAAATATGTTTGTTTTTTAAAAAGGGAATGGACAGTATTAACAAAGCATCGTGAACTATTGTATTCGGATACAAACTTCAACACTAAAGATGAGCATGTAAGTAATAATTGCGTGATGCACCATAACCTATTAAAAATCATAACTTGGGTCATTATTCACAAAAAAAAATCTCATCTTGATAAAGTTTTACTTAAAGAAAAATACGTTGAAAGCATTCCACATAATAAGAGTTATTTTCTAATAATTTAACAAACAATCTCATTTCAAATCAAGATAACCTGCCCAATGTTTTTGAATTTAAATAATATCAATCAAATGATGAAAACTTAGAGTTTGAGTCTGTTCTCAGAATTTTTCAAATTTATACAGCGTTTTTTTTATATGATGAACAATGGTCAAAGCCCCATTTAAAATAAAAATTAACGAATATTTCGTAAAATATTTGGTAAAATGAAGTAAACCCATTAACAATCAGTGTTCCTTATAACAATAGCCAGAATTCAACGTTAGATGTGGTCTGGTAACATAGATTTAACAAGATACAAAATGCTCTTTTTACTTTTTGTGGTACAATATATTTCATTTGCATTTCCCTGAACGGCATCTATTCATACGAAACACGAACACCCAATTAGTAAATGAACATGTGTTGAATATATTGTCAATGTTACAATACCATATCTAGCGTTAAAGTTTTGTCTATTGCTATACATAACACTGATTATTTATGGAACAGCTTACGAAAGACCAAAACAATTTTGTCTTAAATAAATGAATATTTGTCTTTAAAACTGTAAACATCACCACACAATAATCTTGAAACAACACAGACCCTTATAAGCAAAATGACGAGAATTGTATAAAGACAGAAAGATAAATACAAATAGAAGCGTCCAAATACAGAACCTTTATAACATTTTTAACAAGCCCGATTAACTACATTTCTGACAAAAAAAATACAGAAGTATGTCTTTTTTTTATAAAAGGAAGACAAAACATGTTTTTTTTTTAAATTATAAACAAGATACCAGTATTTCAAAACCGCTTTGCTTAAACTTAAAATCAACGTAAGAAAAATCTTTAAACCGTTGTTATTTTCCAGAGTTTTACCAACACATGGATCAAAATCAAGAGTGAATATTTCAGTAGTAACACAGGCTTGAATTATTTTGAAATAAAATAATACTAAACATACCTGCGTTTAACAAGTAACTTTCTCTTTATTATAATAACCAATTTTTGACTTAAGTATATTTAACAACAACCTTTTTACATCAAATCACTGACATCATCATACTTCCCACAAGATATGAACTATAGTTTTTTGTTTTCACATATCTTGGCTGATCACATTACAAAACATGGGTGGTCACATGACTATATGACTGGTCACATGATTATATGGCTCATCACATGACACAACGTGGCTTGCCACATTACTGTTTAGCTGGTCACACGAACTGTTAGGCTTTGTCATTTCGCCATTTCAGTCTAAACCATGCCACTTGTTTTCGACCCGTCCCACAAAACCAACGATGATGGCTTCCATCGTAAGTGCTCACAACGGATCGCAAGGCTTAACAACGACCAATTCAGGCACTGAGAGATTAGCATGTGTTGAATTTAACCTATCACTGAGCTTCGTAGATATGGCCTAATGCTGAAACTGGTTCTCTCTTTCTGATTGGTCGGTTTGATTATGTTGATTGACGTCTGAAAAAAAGGAAGACGCGTTATTGTAAATTTTAGTTTAGCATTTTGGTTTTGTTACCAATTAAGGCAAAGAACAAGAACAGTACTGCTTTAGGATGTTAACCACTGTCGGATTTCAATCCGTTGAAGAATGATGGTCCTGGACTGTTAGTAAAATAATAAATAATGAAAAAAAGTGTCAGGCGACATATTCTGAGAAATATATGTCCTCATCAGATTTTATTTTTGAGATGGCCTACTACTTTGCGTTTAGTTGTGCGCACAGGACTGGTTAAACGGAACCTGTAGTCCGTTTAGGTTCTCCACAAAAAAAGAAAGAACAAGAAAAAGTGCGTTTAAAGATGCATGGATAGTGATTTTACTTAAACAATAACACATCAGTTGGTTTACTGTTGACGTATGTGGACGTTTTCGGATAGTTTTCAGATTGTGAACGCCAAGTATTTTTCTTACATTTACACGATAAACAATGATATTTTTAGAGTTAGTATTAAGTCTAGATCAAAGAAAGCAAAGTTTATTTAGTAACATGTTGATAAAACATGTATCCATTTACAAGAGATCATCTATTTTACGTCAAAAATAATTTATTTAATGATACCAAATGAAATAATTAAGATATTATTTATACCAATATAATACTGAATGAAAAAGAAATAAACTAATTTCAGACGAGAAGACAGGGATATCAACGGGAATGACTGAATATGTTGCTGCCATTGTGTAGATGAGAAGAAAAAGATCCAACTATTTTTGGTGTTCAGAAGAAAAAAAATATTTCCGTGAAATGAACACCTCTAAAAGGTAAATAACTTATATAATATACGAAAAGAAATGTTTTAAAGTAAAAATTCTGGTTCACCACAACTGCAAATATGAATAAAATTACTTAATGGGATGGAGTATAACAAATGCCGCCCATATTGATGCAAAATAATAATTAAAATAATTATTCACACTAGAGTGGAATATATATTTTATTATGATCATGTCCATTACAGTTGGTTGTACCTAAAACACATCCATTCTTATCAGACCATACATATTCAAGGGGTCTTGGAAAAGGCCGCATTCAAAATATGACATTGAGTATCAGAAAAGACAATAATGGAGATCTTACGATAGCAGATCTAGTGTAGGAAGTATGATAGGAAAGGTAAAATCTGTTTCCTTTGTTATTCGCTCCAAAAGTGTTAAGAAATGTCACTATCATAACGCAATGGGCAACGTTGTTCCGGATAATAAAATTTAAAGTGCAACATAAATTGGATGGAAGATAACACTGCCAAGAGTGTTTTTTGTGCACCTTCAGGTAGCAGCTAGCGAGGCAGACATAATGAGCTAAAACTCCATCTTTCTGAGAAAACTGTATGCGGAAAACCAAGAGTAAAATAAATACTAAAATAATTCAAAACTATTTTACTTCCTGAGTGAAAAACATGGTGTGTCCTAAAGACTCTAAATTCATAGTAGATCCAACAAACATGTCTTATAAACATGGTATTGAAGTTTATCTTGTCAGGATCCTCACCTGTAGTACATTTAAAGTGTTAATCATTTCTGCAGTATCTAGTATGATTTATTTACTTTCTGCGTTATGTTTTCTGTGATAGCATTACTAATCATGATGTCTGATTTACAGCTGTTTTTAGAAATCCTAACAATCATTTTATTGTCAGATGCTTAATTGAATCTGAAATGAAGTTCTTCTTATTATTTGTTTATTTGTAAGCTATTACACATACACATAAAGGATCTGCAAATTTTTAAATAAAGATTCTCAAATGGCTGATATTATAGTTTACAGGCAGTTTAAATGGCTCATTTTTGTGAAAACTCTGTTCAGTACTTTGTAGTTTGATACTGTATTATTCGTCTGAGAACGTGACATACTTACATATATATTGTATGTTTTAAGACGATGTTCTTATGTATAAGTCTAATAAAAATTTTGTTCTATTCTGCTCTGTTCTAGTATTACACTTTGTGAGAAAATATATTACTATTGGTTTCTTTGTTAAGCTTGAGTGATACAAGTTAATGTTGTAAACAGTTTCTAATATGCATGCCTATGTCTTACTATATTATACTCAGATCTGCTTAATTGCTGTATTTGGTTACATTTGACATAGACGTTAGTGACATTTACAATTGTTTACTCTGTTAAAAGTGCGCGAACTTCTTTTTTTATTTTTGTTTTATGATGATATTGCAAAGATGAACACATTAAGTACTTTCGTAGAACTGTATTGTTAAGAAATTTGTAAAATTCCAATTATGTGGTTAAAATATTAAGATTTTTGTCAGTATTATGTGTGTCATCAAAATAATAAAAACCAATTTATTAAAATTTACCGCATGTTCTCCGTTGTATTGGTAGTGTATGCTTAAATTAATTTATTTGATTGTTATTACCTTATCTACATGTTTAACATAATTTAAAAAAAAAATCATTATGTAATTGTGAATACAATCAAAACAATACCGGTGACCCTACGATTTTTTCAATTTTTTACAGTAATTGTATGTATTACTTGAATACAAGCTTTTTTAACAGTAACCTTCACCACACTGGCTCCAAATCTAATCACTTGCTAGATCTGCATAAAACTTACTAACACAAATTTCAGTACACCATTCATCATAACTTAAGTTACTGAAAAGTTATTACCTTTACCCATCCAGCCCCAAAATGCAACCCCTTTGATAGATGTACATGTCAATTGGTGATAGGAGTTGGTGCATGCAAACATTAACGTGAATTTTCTAAGGACAAGTACTTTAAGAGCAATAATTCTGACGAATTTCAGGGAAAAATAATGGGATTTGATCTATGACATCGCATGATGAGAACAAAAAATGTGTGAAGTTTCAATTTAATAGCTGAGTAGTTACAGAGATATATACTTGTTACACGAAAACCTGAATCTACATTTCAAGTACAAAAAAAGGGAAAATTTCTGATAAAGTGCAGTCATACAACATCGAAAAGAAAACTCTCAAAATGACACTTAACACATGTGTCAAGTTTCAATCAAATACTGTACAAACACTGGCATTGATATGTTGCACATGTAAATTCTACCACGGCACACACTGACATTTGGATGAGTAGGACAGCTCAGACTATTTGATGGTTATGCTCTAAACACGAAACGCTTACATACGTTACCTTCTGTGAATTCACATTGTTATTGTAAATGTCATCCTCAGCATCGTTGCCCTGGCTCAGTAGCGACCTCAATAGCTTGTTGCTCTTCTTTTCATTGGTTACCGGTCGCGCTCCATGCCTTGCTGATCTTCGCCATAAGAAGTGGTTGGAAGTTACTCCGTCGAGCTCTGGCTGCTGTCCACGAGCGATATTGCCTTGAATCCATGACGACTCTTGTATCGGCTACATCCACCTGGGAAAATGAATTTAAACCTGTTAATTACCGAACAAACATCACATAATTACACCGTTGTCTTCATAAGTCCACTTGGGAAATTTGTGTTATATTTCAACTATTTATTTTTAATTAGGCACAGTGATCCAAATTAAAACAGTAGTAAAGAAACTGCCATCCCATGAATCCAATAAAAAAAAAAAACAGCCCACAAATAAAAAAAAAAGCCTACTGACCTTAAGGTGTTCCAAGATCAGATGTCAATGAGTTTGCGGGATACATGGTTTGCGACACGAGCTGACAAAGCTGCCATGTTTGGTCTTCCGTTCGGCAACAAGCAGACTAGCTAGATTTATACCCTGTATGTCTACTTAGAATTCACACACAGTTAAATTATCAACAATTACAAATTATCCGCAGAAATTGATAAATCTCACAGCATTTGTTAACTTTCTGTATACATTACTCAAAAGATCAATACATTTACATTTCAAGTATTCATTAATACACATTTCTTACATTCTTACATGGTATAATGTTTGTAGAAAGGAAAGTCTATACTTTTTTTAAGTGTCATGTGCATGTATATATATGTACAAATCATTAATGTACACTTAATTATTTTTTTCAAACACGGTTCATTACAACTTGTTCATAACAAGACATTTTTAAACAATTGTAGCAACAACATAACATATTATATATTAATGTTTATGTTCAAATAAAAACGTCACATTGTATAAGCAAATAAAAATATGTGTACACACATTATTTGTATCAACAACTTCGCACACAATGTTATATTTAACATCACACGACACAATGATCTATTAGTCAAAAGCGCATTGTCATTGAAATATCAATCACTAATTACAACAACTTTTACATTAATGTACACACTATGTCACTCTGAACACCAGGATGTTGTTGTTCTCAGCTTGCCCCACAATAATTGAGGATGTGGTGCTACTGTAACAGACTGACCATGGTCTGTTTAAAAGGGGCCAGACAATTACTCCATCCCTCTCCTCTGTAGCCAGAGTGACCAGCTTCCTCCCCTTACAGTCCACCTGCAGTATAGTGTTGGACCAGCAGCATCCACAGATCAGCACCTGACCTGCAGGGGTCACATGTATACCCGACGGGCCTCGTAATTCTTGGTCTGTGTATGTAACCAGGACTGTTCCATCCCTGGCCAGGGTGAGGAGCTTGTTCTGGAAGAAGTTCGTTATGTACAGCTTGTCCCCTGTGGGATTCACAGCACACCTGTATACTGCAAAACAGTTTGATCAAGATATTGAATTACTGAAAATATTTATAAATCCTTATAAACGTATGTCAGTGATATTTTATTACGTATTGTTGCTATGCATATGCAATTACATAACTTAAATATGTTCATAAAATGCAATTATCATAAATAGCTTAGTGTGACATGAAGGTTCTGTATCAGTATATTGTGTAAATGTTTGACATGTTGAAATGCAACTGATGAGGTAGAAATGAAGTATTGTGCAATTATAGAGATGAAAAAATTACAACTACGGAAACGATGCCACAGATGCAGCAATAATATATCTCCTTCAAGAGTACAAATGTCAAAAGAATGTACTGACATATTAGATACATTGAAACAAGCAGACATACTTCAAACAGGTGCAGCTTTACGACTGTAGTTGTGTTCGTTAAGTGTTTATGACGATACAAATTATGTTTCAAACAACCAATATTGAAACTTATATATCAACTTTTTTACTTAACCAATTGTAATGCAAGCAGTTAAAAATAATACATGTACATACATATGTTTAAATACTTATTAAAATTTCACTAAAACCATGTAAAGAGTATAAACGATTTTATGATTGTTTTAATTTATAAAAAATAATGCACATGTACATTAATTTAAAACAACAAAACACGTTAACCTGTTCTGAAAGTGTCTCTTTCCAAAGAACTCAGTTTCTATGTAAAGACATGCAGTGTAGTGACAGTCAAACTATTGCATTTCTCATGGTTTTGAAATCAAGAATACTGAAAATCTTTCTGGTTATTTTAACAATCAATGAACATATATAACCTATACAAATTCACAATGACTTTGTAATACATATTCCTCATGATGTCAGAGTGAATCCACAATAATTATTACCTGTTAATTCACCTGATGCATCTTCAAAGAGTCTGCAGACCAGTTTCCCACTGAGTGAGTACTTGTAGAGTGCAGTACCAGAGGCGATAAACAGGTCACCCTCATGGTGGGCAATAGCAAAACAGCTGTGCTGTAACTGAAGCTTCCTATGTTTTACAAGCTGACTCTGTGTGACACTGATAAACTGGACTTCATGTTTGTAACCGTCATTCACAGCCACTGCAAACTCAGTGGGTGTGATTTGACATAGATCATCTATATAAGCAGACATATCCAAATGACTGACCACCTGATACTGCTGGTTCAGCAACTTGACTTTAGTATTACCCCAGTCTGCAATCAGAACCTGTCCATCAGGAAGAACACAAACGCCTCTGGTACTGCATGTGCCTGAATCACTTTCTGTTCTCACATTGTATACAGACATCCCCTGGACAGTAAACACATGGTCTGACTTTCCCAGCACTGTCAATGCCTGCTGTATTATGAGCTCACACTTTATGATGGCTATAAAGCAGAGCTCCTTATTATTCCCGATTTTCGGAATAGTTTCATAGAATTTTGTTAAGTCATTTTGAAGACTGGTGCATTTATGAATAGAAATTGTAATGAGACCTTTCATGCTTTTAACTTCATCTTTTATTTCGTTTAGTTCCTTCACAGTTTTATTATCAAATTCATTCAAGATAAAGAGTACACTTCTACACATTTCTTCTTTTATGTATTGCTCATTTTCATCAAATGTACTCACCGAACTATTACTACATTCATCTATAGTAGTATTTATATCGCCACGCATGTGTTCTATAATGCATGACCCGTGGTCCTTGTATGGTACATGCAATGACTTAACACTGACCTCCTGACTGATCTGTAGGCTCTTGATTTCTCCCAGAACAGTTTCCAGCTCCACTAACAGTCCCTGAAGGTCGCTGGACTGCGTGAATGTCAGCTCACAAATTGGAGTCACTTTACTGCACTTGCTGAAATAAACAAACACCACTATGGAAGATATAGATCTACGCTTGTCCGTCTGTCCTTCTATTCGTACGACTTTTATGTCGCATATACCTCAACAAGTATTCCTGAAACTTTACAAACACAGTAAACAGAAAATGGAATTATGAACCTCTATATTTTGGTTCGGATTGTTTCGACATAATTGTAGCTATGTCTCCTTTTAATAAAAAAATTGATTTTTTAAAATGTGTGTCCAAGGTAACCTTAGAGTATTGCTGCTTGAGGGCTGAAACTTTACATAGATATTACCATCGTGCCGTGGTTACTTGCGCGCCTCCATATTTTGGTTTAGCTGTGATCGAAATAACCAGAGTTATGGCCCCTTTTAAACAGAAAAATCATATTTGTAAATGGTGTCGTGCGTTACTCAAAGAATATAGCTGATAGAGGGATGACATTTATACAAAAAAATACTACCCAGCATGTGAACTCGCTTCTTGATATTCTGGTTAAGATTTTTTAGACATAACTAGAGTTGATGCCCTTTTGGCAAAAAAATAAAAGCAATTGCTGATAACGGGATGCATTTTCAGAAACATATTGAGCGTCACGTAAACTAGCACTACTTCATATTTTTGTTCATAATGCATCGGCATTTGTGCAGTTTCGGGAAAAATTGGATTGTGAGGGTATCCATGTACTGAAAACAATTTCTGTTTGTTTATATTGTTTTCAACTTTTTGTATTGATAACTTCAATCCCACTTTCCATAATTCCACATGCAAGAAGAGATCATTAATGCTCCCACAGCCCACAAAAAATAAGGCCTTTTTTCACTCAGTTGAGGCATGTAAAAACAAACATGGTATGTGCAGATTTTGTGCTGTTTGTATAATAACTTAAGTTTTTATCAAGGTCATTTACTCTTTATGACATGAACTTCATGTTTTCATTAAACCAAATTAAAAAAAATACTCTAAACATATTTTTTTAACAAGTGACCCATAGAGTAATGCCAATGTTGACCCCAGCAGCAGCATGATTCGAACAAACTTAGTAGAGGACAATCATATACTGTCGCACACCACTAATTAAACCCCTGACTCTTCCGGTCTCAGATAATATGATTTTTAACATTATTTACTGCATACGTATACAGTGAAACCTGTATACAGAAGCCAGTCAAGGGGAGTGCTCAAAGTGGCTGCTGTAAGCAGGTGGCTGCTGTAGACGGGTGACCACTTGTTAGATGGTTGATCAGCTACTTAAGTTTTTATCCAGGCTTGTAATATGTATAACACGGGCTTCACGTGGTCTGAGACTGATTTAGAATAAATATGTTTTAATGTAATCATATTTGTTATAAAACCTTAGAGTGCTACCAATTTTGACCACAGGGGCGTTATTTGAACAAACTTAGTTGACGTCAACCATATGTCGCACACCATATATTGAATCTCTGACCCTTTCGGTTTAAAAAAATAATATTTTGAACGTTATTTACTATTGAAGTCTACAGTCCAACCTGTATACATCATAAATTCTACGGGAATGGTCAAACTCGCTGCTGTAAGAAGGTTGCTGTTCTGGGCAGGTGACCAATATGTTTGGTCAGTGTCATTCTCAATCAAAGCAACAAACACCAAAAGCTTAGAAAACCTCTGTGTGCATACACATCATTTTCATGCAAACAATCACAGCTTAGAACAAAGTATCTTAAATAAGTAAAATGTTTTATGACAAAGATGTTGCAAACCACATACAATTCTCCATTTTTCCAGACTCAAGCAATTTGATATTTAATTATGTATTTACTATCTTAACGTTGAAAAGCGATTGTTTAATTAGCGGTAACTATTCAAAACGCGTACAATTCGCTGATGGTACTTATTTTGAAGATTTAGCCGCAATGTTCCCAGAAACACAAACAGTCTGAACACTCTATTAATTGTTTTTTAACGTGTGACGCATTTATCAAAGGCAGTAACCGCAATCATATTCTTTTACCGAACAATAGACGCCATGATGTAAGATGTGAGAGACAACATCATAGATCCATTTGAGTGTGTATTGCTCGCACATCGACATGTGAAAAATCGGTGTGAAATACTCTCTCAGCTGGCTGCTTACGCCAGGTGACCGAATATTCAGGTGACCAATGAGTCTGGTTGTACTATAAATAGATCAACCGCCGTCCGTGGTTAGTTTTGACCCTAGGCATAAGATTCGAACAAACGTAGAAGATTACCGACCCCAATTCTTTGTTACACACTAAATATCAAAGCCCTAACCCTTGCGATTTCAGAAAAGATTTGCTTAAAAGTTTAATGATATTTACTAGACACATCTCTATGAATTATTTTATCCCTGGGGCATGGCGATTTTTTACCACAAATGCATGTTGAACAAACTTAGCAGAGAACCACTATAAAATGATGCATACTTGCCAAATAAATAACAAACGTTTCGGCCCTATGGTTTCTGAGAAAAAGATTTAGTCAGCAAGGAAAACAAGTAATTCCTAGGGCGGGGCCCATTGTAACACAGGATGAATTATTTGAACAAACTTGGTAGAGGACCACCATATGATGTTAAACACCAAATATCAAATCCCTCATCCTAATGGTTTCAGAGATAGTCTATTTAAATCTTGTGACCCTTGTGCGTGACCAGTTTTGACACCAGGGGCATGATTTGAATAACCGTGGTAGAAGACCACAATACATTGATGCATGCAACGTACCAAACCTGTCGGCCTTGCAGTTTCATAGACGAATATATATTTTTTTCAAGATTTTGCTTTATACATATAAGGAAAACTAGTAACACACACGGTGGTGTTATTTATGAGTCCAGCGGGATTATTCGAACAAGCTTTGTATTGGACCACCATACAATGTTACTAACCAAATATTAAGCCCTGATCCTTGCAGTTTCATGAAAGATGTTTTAAGTTATTTACTATATAACTAATATAAGTATATATAAATCACGTGATCCCTGTGGTTTAGGCAATTGTTTACCACTGGAACATAATTTGAACAAACTAAGAAGATGACCACAAGATGATGTTTCACAACACTTATTGAAACCCTGCCCCTTTTGGTTTTAGTAAGAAAAAAATATGTTGTCATTTTTTTTAATCTTTTAAAATCTCATACCTACATAAGCATTGAACAGGAACGATTTAAATGGTTTGAAATAAGGTCAAATAGGAATCATTCCTGTGAAGTTTTATTTAAATCTTAAGAGCAGTTCAGGATGAAAGTTGCTAGAAGTTAGTCGTTAACGGATGGATCATGGAAACACTGTTTATGGTTGAATTAATTTAATGATGACATAACTGTAAAAACATATCCATACAAATCCAATGTTTATAAAGTTTTTTTTAAGTACTATGATTAATTATAATTTGCTTGCAGATACAATCATATCTTATATTGTTTTATTTGTCTCGCAATATAATGTGTCAAATGGCACCCCTTTGATTATTTGCATCGTCAGCTTTCTTGTTTTAATATCTGCAGTAGACAAAGAGATGTGGAGCTGTTGCAGGCAAAAATTAATCTGACTTTCTTAAGTATGCAAGGGGCATAATTCTGCTTAATTACAGGTCACACTTACGGGCCTCGGTCAGTGACTTCACATGATGATCCCAAAGACATGTGAGGAGTTAAATGATGACATAATATTGCAAAAAAAAATGAAACTGTTACAGGTCTGGATCAGAAAATGTTAATAAAGACCCTGAACACACATGTACAAATTTATTTCAATATATGTAGCAAGTATAACGATATGGACTAGTTGCACGCAAACTTTAATCATTATTTAACTTAAAGGGGCATAATTTGGATAAATTGCATGTCAACTTGGTCAGTGACCACACACAATGACCCTATACACAAGTTTTCAATTAATTCATGTAGTAGAAACAGTGCTTGGAACATGTTGCAAGTTTACCTTGACCAAATGTCTCAGTAAAAAAAGGAAAATAATTAATTCTAAATTGCTGGTCAGGGCTATGTAATTTTTAAGTTAGAGAAACTTTTTTATTTAGCCTTAAAGCTGTTTATTGTATCAGGAAACGTTTTAAAAAAAAACATTGGCAAATAAAAAAAAATCTTTACAAAATAATGTCACTTTGGATAAATTACACTCAATATGAAAGCAACGTTATCAGCCTGTCTAGACAATCGACCCGACTCACAGTGTTATCTATGAAAAATTGCACATTAACCTGACGGATAGTTCATTTCAATGCTGTGCGATTGATTTAAAATCTGTGATTTGGCACGTAGAGCTTTAAATAAATATAGGGCTACGTTTTCAATTTTGGTGGTTTATACTTGTTCTCTCAGCATCATTTCGAAAATAACAGGATTATTCACTTGCCTACGATTGCTTTACATGAGCATAAACTATATTGACTGTAAATGTCCTTCTGGTTGGTGATTGTATTTGGAGAGATTGCATGCCAACAAACATCAGTGGTTAAAAAATTTCCGAATGAGAAATTATGTGATTCCCCCTAACTGTCAATTGTGTTATTATATTTAGCATTTTTAGATCGGGAAATAAAACAGAGTTTTTCCAACAGCGTTTCTAAAATTGTAAGATGCAAAAGTAAATTGAAGATTCATAAAATAAAAACGCATGGTGGTTTACACAAAGAATAAACAACAATTCTACCTACATAGTAGAAAAAATGTATTATTCCAACTCAAAGTTTACACTTCTGTAACAAAACATTCTTTACTAGTGTTCCGGTCTAGTACATACATTTAATGCTAAGGAAACTGTGGCACAAGTAACATTAACAATATAATATGCATGTGAAAAGCTTCAACTATTATATAGAAACAGGACAATAGAAGGCTTTGCTTTTTGGAGTTTGCAATGCTATGGTTTGAAAACCGAATGGTTAAGAATTTATTTAAACAAACTTTCCCAATTTTTCGAATGTACTTGTTTAAGGCTCAGGTCATTTTGAAGAAAAAACAACGAATCCCGTTTTTCGAAATTGTGAAAAATAGCCTCGTTTCATGTTTATTCGGCCACTTTATAGTTAAATTGACTATTTTTACTGATGAAAACAATGTAAACACAGGTGTGACATTTCATTAAACCGTGTATGTTTTGACAACAAAATTAAAGGAAAATGATTTACGTATCGAATATTTCCTCTACTTACAAACCAATTCTAGGAAGGAACCATAGAAGCCCTGATTAGTTCATATCTTTCCTATCAATCAGTTCAGTCATCATTTTGATAATACAACTAAATTAAATTGACACATTTTGAAGCAAGAAACAACATATAGATTCTAAAATTATATACTTCAAAATTCAAGATTTATCAGATATATATAATAATTTTCCAAATATGCGGAGCTCGAATCTGGAGGAATGGATGACATTACAGGAAAGAAGAATAAAGGAATTGATGTCTTAAATATTTATAACAAAAGGAGTAAGTGTGTCCAGTACCTTTGAATTGTTACAACACAATCAGAGCAGCACAGTTAATTGTTGTCATGGCAAAACTGTGTCAGTGTTTTATCCTCATGCAAATTACACTTCCTGAGAAAATCCTCCACCTCCTTGAAACCTGGCCATTTCTCAATATCCCCTCTTCCACATGTCATATGTTTTGTAAAGAACTGACTATGGGGAATAAGACATTTTCTACACAAAAAAAAACTCAAGCATGCCTCACAATAAATGTATGCAGATTCCATAAGATTTTGCTCCATACAAGATGTGCAACAAAAGTCTTCAACCATACGCGAACGTTTCGCAATAGAATTCGATGAACCTGTCGCCATTTTGTTATTCTGTTATAAAATAAAACAATTTTTTATTAATAGTTTTGTTATATTTCTGATAAAATATTCCATAAAACACAGGCATATAGCTAGTTTGAAAAGTGCATCAGCTAAACTAGGTAAAATAAATGATAAACATATTTCAAACACTTTTTCAAATTGCATGCATCTGCGCCTATTGAAATCACTGGGAATATGTTTTTCCTAATCGCAAATAATTTTTGAGCAGCTTTAATTGCGAGTCGCAAAATTATAATTTCCCTTGCAAATTGTTCCTGTCCAACATGGCAGTTTTGAA
>VMBQ01007160.1:18344-47701 GCA_007657795.1 Dreissena rostriformis | reverse complement strand
TGGGGGCATCCGTGTCCTGTGGACACATTTCTTGTTCCTTTTTCTTTTCTTTTTTTTAATGGTAATTGGTCTCAATTTGATGAGTGCTAGGCACTAAAAATAATTCTTCATTGTATTTGAGCAATGTCTAAAAGTAACATTGTTTGGGGAGAGGTTTATTTCTGTATTTTATATTAATACGATTTTGGAACAACCAAATGTAGTGCTTTAGTAAATGAATTTAAAATATCCAGTGTGCACTGTGTGCAGGCATGGTATTCTTCCATCCATACTCTTTCAGTTGTTCAGACGTGCCCATCCATCCATACTCTTTCAGTTGTTCAGACGTGCCCATCCCCAGAAGAAGCTGAGTGTTCGAGGACTGGAACTGTCCACATCACTCGCTGACAGGCTGTTCTTTCACAATGTGGACAACCTGAAACCAAACATGCAGAAGGTCAAAGGTGGGCCATTCATTAATACATTTATGTTAATATTCAATGTAACACATTATCCTGGTAATCACAGGGGAAAACAGAGTTTTGTATAAATCAAAGGCACTTATAGAATTAGATTGTCTGTTACCAGAGTGTGTCTAAGAATTTATTTCTGAAATGGAAAAAGATTCATAGAAGCAAATTACCAAAACAAAAAGGTCCAGTCTTATCATTTGTTGATTTAAAGTCAATAATTATTCCACTGATTAAAAAATTATATTAACTACATTTTCCATGTTAACACTTGAAAGTCATGCTTTGCTTACTCACAATACATTTGAGCCTCATTCTGGGAAAACAGGGTTTAATGCATGTGCGTAAAGAGTTGTCTCAGATTAGCCTGTGCAGTCGAATCAGGGATCACACTTTCCACCTAAAATGGATTTTCACTAAGAAGAGACTTCCTTTAAACAAAAAATACCAAAAAAGCGGAAAGTGGTGTCTCTGATTAGCTTGTGCACAGGCTAATCTTGGACAACACTTTACTCACATGCATTAAGCCCTGTTTTCCCAGAGCAATACTTATTTCCCTGCTCAGAGTTGAAGACAGCGGTGGGTCAGATCCTGCATGGTGAGCGAGCGGTGCTGGCGGTGGAGCAGAACAAAGTGCTCATACCCACCACCTACAGCAAGTACCTCGCCTGGGGATACTCAGACCTCTCTGTGCGCATCGGCAACTACGAGTCAGAGAAGGTGGGCCATGGTCAGGCATCACTGACTTCAATAAGAGTGCTTAGTTAATAGTAGTTTAAAGACTATTCTTGAAGGTCAATTGTGTTTTTTAAAAAAGTCTTTTTCATAGTATTGAAACTCTTTGAGTCCCGTGTCGTAAGTGTTACCAGAACTTGCATGATGTCTTTTGGAGTAAGATCATTCTAATGCTACTCATGCTGGGATCAAGCTTAAAACCTCCCTTTTGCAAGGTGGGCACCATCAATTATCCTAATGTGACTTCTGAATATTTTGTAAGAAATAATTAACAGGTGTAGACATTTGACATTATGTTTTTTAAATGAACAACAAAACGCACACTCACATTTTTAATGTGCTGTTATTCCTGTATACTTACAATTTTGTATTTGCACAAGTTATTATTTACTTTTTGTGAACCTTTTCTTTAACTCTTGTCATATTTAATAATGTATGACTGTTAGCTGTCCCGTTTGTTCCACAGGCTACATCTATCTATGAAGGGTTGGACAATGGGGAGATACTGTGTGCTGTCTGTCCGAACTCCAAAGTGTTCATTACTGGTGGAACTAGCTGTGTTAGTATAAATTGTTTGTCTGAATATATGTTATACATATACAAGCCAGTATGTTGACACAATAAAATGCACAAACAGTTTGTCTGTGGTTTAATCATTGTTCATTGGACCAATTCATATTTAAACTTTTTATGATGAAAGAAGTGTTCATTATTAGATTATCAATAAAGTATGTTCAAAGATAAAAATTACCAAGAATGCACAAGGAAGTGTTGACATCATAGTTCTGATTTCTCTTGCATGCACATCTTTCCTGGTGTAACCAAAAAATCTCAGTCTTCTCCTTTACTTTTGTTATTTTATCATATTATTTTCCTTTCACGAATTAATAAAAAATCTGAAATTCACTATATAAATGACCATTTCCACATGTATAAAATAGTTAAGTGATTACATGTAATTATCCAATACCTTAATACAATGTTAAGATCAAGATAGATATTATTGCCATGTATTTAAACAATATTCTGGTTCCACACCAGGTGGTCAATGTTTGGGAACAAAATCTGAAGGAGAAGCGCGTGAATCTCAAGCAGCCACTGTACGGCCACACAGAGCCAGTCACGTGCGTGGCAGTGTCGCCGGGGTACAACTTCATTGTGAGCGGCTCCCGCGACCGCACCTGCATCATCTGGGACCTCAGCAAGCTGGCGTACGTACGACAGCTCAGGGGACACACTGCACCTGTGGCTGCTGTCACTATCAATGAACTCACGGTCAGTACGCTGTATTTATTTGGAAGAAAATGTAGAACTTTGCTGCAAGTCTTGAATTTGATTTATGACGATAATGTTGGCATAATAAATTTCTATGCACATACTTGTGTTTATATTAATTTAAAACTATTATTTGTATTAATTGATAACATGCTGATATATTAAAAAAAAAATTGTTTTAAATTTGGATTGTGTTGTATGAATTAAATAGTGATAAGTGTTTGTTTCAAGCTAAATTATGTTAATGCCATTCCCTAGATCATGAAATAATGTGGATGTGATCACAAGTAATAAAATAATCAACACTCAACAGTCTATATGTATATTCTTAAGTGGTGTTGTCTATTGTCAGGGTGACATAGCGTCCTGTGCAGGGACTTACCTACATGTGTGGTCTATCAACGGGGATGAGATTGCCTGTGTGAACACTGCTTCAGTGCGCCATCACCAGATACTGTGTGTGGCCATGTCTCAGGTAAGATATACTGCCATACCACAAACATGGGCATAACATACACAAGATAACCAATCCTGCTATTTATTATGCCACTAGTGCACAATTATGGCAAGCTTCTCCTTTTCCTACGCCATATCAGACTCAGCTGATATCATCACATAATATCAAAAGTCACTAAACATATATTCTCTATTATATAATAGCAAATAAATTTAAGAGGGGGTATATTGAGTCAATCTGAAGAACATCTATGATACCTAAACTATTGTTATTTCTACAGATGATGGAGTGGGACAGTGCCAATGTCATCCTCACTGGCAGTTCAGATGGAGTCGTCAGGGTCTGTACACTCATTATGCTTCCATATTTGGTCAGTAGAGGTCTATATTCAATCAGTGAAGTATTTCAAAGTTAAAGTTAAGTAAAATAATTTAAAGTAATTGTGATGGAAAAAAAAAGATGACATCATTAAATACAGTAGACAAGTCGTTTTATTGCTTGGAAAATTATGGTTCTAAGTAAGATACAGGATATATAGGATATTAGTTTGGTTTCGGGGTAAAACACAGGTAATATTTTCTCAGTATAGTGAGAACATTTATTTCAGTAGCCCTTGTGCAAGTGAAAGTTTTGAATTTCCTCACTTTATTAATATTTTCAAATACATTATTGAGTTTGAATACGTATTGGTGACTTGTAACTGTGTGTGATTCAAAACATTAACTGCCATTTATATATAATTCTTTTAAATGCATCACTATGATAAACATTGACATTACATGCATAAAAACCATATTTTAAATTAATTTGATATTTAAACAAGGTAATGGACAGAAATAACGCCTCTTACTGAACACACAAAGAAAGATACAGGGTAATAAACTGAAATTGGGCTTAGGCTAAGCTCTGGCCTAATTTTACTGACCAAGTATCTCACAATACCTGTTTTTCATTTCTATATCAGATACAATACACTTGATATTTACTTACATTATATTCATTCATATATTACTTATATTGATTGTTTCTGCTTTTTAAGTCATACAGTTTTCATGGAATCTTCACTTAACGTTCTTGCAAAGTTTGTTGGCATAAAAAAGGAAGCTCAGTTCAATAACCAGCAAATTTGCACAAGGCATTTCAGAGTAATTGCCTTCTGTTTATACACAAAAATACAAATTCGTTGTTTGAGCTCTCTTAACTTATCCCTTTTTCACAGAATCTTCACCACACTTTCCAGATATGGTGTCTATTTTGTACGACATGGATACATTTCTGTCGAAGACCTTGTTCAATCATTTCTTTAACCACATTTTGTTAAACTTAAATGATTGTTAAAAAGATGTGTTGTTGTTCTTTATTCAAAAGCAGATCTCAGAATGATATTTTTAACCGAAACCTTCTGTATTCACTTTATATTTTTTACTGTTTTATGCTAAAAAATTCTTCAGAAAAAAAGCATTTAAAATAAAAGTGTTTTCATATGCCATTACCTTTATGTTAAGATGTGGAGCATAGACTACGTGCAAGTACCTGATCAAACAAGGATTGTAGTACCAAGCATAGAAAAGTCCACAACTTCAAATTCAAAGGTCTCAGTCAGCAGTGTTAAAGACATCGCACACGACAGTCAGTCTGACATGCCACACCCACGGCAACGGAGCATGTCATGTGACAGTTACGATGAAGATAATGAGACGATTGTGAGCCGTCTGAAAAATGAGTTCAAAGACCCTAACTTATTGACTGCAAAGTACCAGGAACTGGGTTCATCTGTAGATAGTAACAGTCACTACATGTCCAAAGTGTTTGAGAAGTTGGAAGGTGTGGGTAATACAGGCCGGGACTCAATCAGTGCAATAGCTATCGAGGGTGAGGTGGAGGAGGAGGAGAGGGGAGGCAATCTGAGCAGGGGGAGCAGTGTCAGTGACCTGGGAGGGGAGACAGTGGAGGATGCTGGGAGTGGGGATGGGGAGGTGGTCAGTGTCATCTCCATGGAGACTGGCTCCCTGGCGTCAGCTGCAGAGGCCCTTGAGGAAGCTGTGGGAGAGAAAGTGAGTGGCCCAGCCGGTTGGCATTTATACGACATGTTCATTGCATACCATCCTTTATTAGATACGTTATTGAATTGTGTTAGTAAGCACGACTTAAATCAGCTTACACACATCCTGGATAAGATTTATAAAAATGTATGAAAAGACAACAAGTTTCACATATTTCTTTTCACATACATTCAAAGAAATGAAACGTGTTGATAAATCTAGTAGTATTGTGGAAGGAAGATGAAATATGTTATCATATTTAAATGAAGAGACAAATCTAGGTAGTGACTCTGTACTGTATCTGACAAGTTGAAACATACTTTTATTTGATGAATTGCAAAATCACAATTTATATGTATCTTTTGAAAATACATGTAATTGCTTTGAATAAAAGCTAAAGGATTCATTGTAGCAGGCACTCAAAAATTTCTACCAATAAACTGTCTTTAGCATTTAAAAAGGTTTTTATATAATTATCGGTTAATAAATATAATGTGGGGATAAAATAACCAGAAATTGCTTATATTTGAAGCGTACAAGTGTTGTTTGCATATTTCAGCCCAGTGAAGCGGGAAGTCAGAGTCATTCTGACGTGAAGACTGACCCAGAATGCGATGCCAAGCGGTCAATTTCCTCGGAGTTTGAAGTGATCACAGACGGTGAGGTGAAAACAGCAGATGATATAGTCCGCAAATATAAGAAGAGGACAAAGAACACCCTACGTGAAGGTAGATAATGGGAAATCTGATGTTGCAAGCACACTCTTCTGAAAATTGAACCCTTGAAATTATGGTATTATTGATTTTCCTTTAATAGGAAGGTTTATATCTGATAAAGTTATTTAACATACGAGTTACAAAATGTATATCAATAAAAAAAAATCTGTATATGTGCTGAAGAAAAATTAGGTTGCAAATCATTTTGTAATAAACAGAAACCAAAACCCTTTAAGATATTTCTTCAATGTGTATTTTGAGGCTTAATACTGTATTGAAGAAAAGCATACTGTTCACTTTTAATAGTTTATTGTTGTTTTAAAAGTATAAAGGTGTAATTAACAACTAGCTCATTGACTGCATGTCAGCTTTTTCCTTTAGTGTGTGAATTGTAAAACTAAGTTCGTTCTCTGAATTTTTATGCCCCCTTTTAAAACAAAAAAGGGGTATATTGTTTTTGGCCTGTCTGTCTGTCATTGTGTGTCTGTCTTTCTGTCCCAAAACTTTAACCTAGGTTAAAGTTTTGTTATAACTTTTGCAATATTGATCATAGCAACTTGATATTTGGCATGCATGTGTATCTCATGGAGCTGCACATTTTGAGTGGTGAAAGGTCAAGGTCATCCTTCAAGGTCAAAGGTCAAAAATAAAATAAAAAAATAATTCAAAGCGGCGCAATAGGGGGCAAAATGTTTCTGACAAACACATCTCTTGTTTATTTTTGTAATTGCATGTCTGAAGCATTTATATTTTATATGAAGCAATAACCAAGCTGATGTGTATTTTATATGAAGTCTTATATAATAATAAGAGCTTATCAGGGACTACACTTTCCGCTTTTATGGTAATTTTCGTTTAAAGGAAGTCTCTTCTTAGCGTAAATCCAGTTAAGCCGGAAAGTATTGTCCCTTATTTGCCTGTGCGGACTTCACAGGCTAATCTGGGACGACACTACACACATACATTAAGCCCAGTTTTCCCAGAGCAAGGCTCATATATATTTCATATAAAGTTCTTACTAAGGTGATGTGTATTTGCTATGAAGTTCTAAGTGAGCTGTTTGCTATGAAGTTCTAAGTGAGCTGTTTGCTATGAAGTTCTAAGTGAGCTGTTTGCTATGAAGTTTTTTTCTATGAAGGTCTAAGTGAGCTATTTGCTATGAAGTTCTAAGTGAGCTGTTTGCTATGAAGTTCTAAGTAAACTGTTTGATATAAAGTTCTAAGTGAGCTGTTTGATATGAAGTTCTAAGTGAGCTGTTTGCTATGAAGTTCTAAGTGATCTGTTTGCTATGAAGTTCTAAGTGAGCTGTTTGCTTTGAAGTTCTAAATGAGCTGTTTGCTATGAAGTTCTAAGTGAGCTGTTTGCTATGAAGTTCTAAGTGAGCTGTTTGATATGAAGTTCTAAGTGAGCTGTTTTCTATGAAGTTCTAAGTGAGCTGTTTGCTATGAAGTTCTAAGTGAGCCATTTGCTATGAAGTTCTAAGTGAGCTGTTTGCTATGAAGTTCTTAGAAAGCTGTTTGCAATGATGTTCTAAGTGAGCTGTTTGCTATGAAGTTCTTAGTGAGCTGTTTGATATGAAGTTCTAAGTGAATGGTTTGATATGAAGTTCTAAGTGAACCTGTTTGATATAAAGTTCTAAGTGAGCTGTTTGCTATGAAGTTCTAAGTGAGCTGTTTGCTATGAAGTTCTTAGTGAGCTGTTTGCTATGAAGTTCTAAGTGAGCTGTTTGATATGAAGTTCTAAGTGAACTGTGAGTGCTGTGTGTGTGCAGGTTTCAAGTGGCAGAGACAGCTGGTGTTTCGTAGCAAGCTGACCATGCACACAGCCTTTGAGAGGAAGGACAACAAGGACCCTGCAGCTGTCACTGCTGTTGCTATATCAAGGTGAATATCCGCTTGCGGTTTGTTTATCATTATTCATCATTATTCAAATAATTAAGAAATGAATTCATACATGTTTTGTAAAATTTTTAAGTTTGTTGATTCAAGGTATTTGATATATTTAAGCGTGGTGTGCTTTTTGGACCGCATTTTTTCCATCATGCCTTTTGTGTTGTGTATCATGAATAAGCTTTTCATTTAAATGCCATCTCCCCCTGAACTGCTGGGCAGATTTTAATGAAACTTTACAGGAATGACCTTTATGTGACACTCTTTTAAAGTTGTTTAAATCCTTCTGGTCAGCTGCATAAGAAGGTCACCAGCACTAAAAATAGATTTTAAAAATTAAAACTTAAAAAATCTTTTGCTCTGTAAATGCAAGGGTCAGGTGTTTTTTTTTTAATGTTCAATATGTAAATTGTATAGGGGTCCTCTAGTTTGTTCAAATTATGCCCTTGGTGTCAAAACTGAGAGTCGCATGATTTGTATTGACTTGTTAAGTTAATAAATTTAACAAATCTCTTTAACAGCAAGGGTCAGCAGTATGTGTCCTATCATTTAAAATTGTAAAACATTAATGTAATATTTAAGATTTAATATGTAGAAAAAAACAAAAACAACTTTGTTCCAACGATGTCACTATGTTTTCAGAGACCACAAGACAGTGTATGTAGGGGATGCACGTGGCCGTATCTTCAGCTGGACGGTGACTGACCAGCCAGGACGGGTGGTGGCTGACCACTGGCTGAAGGATGACGGGGCCGAGACATGTCTGCAGTGTGGTGTCCGCTTCTCATTCTCAGAGAGGAAGCATCACTGCAGGAACTGTGGACTGGTCTTCTGTTCAAAGTACACAAGCTTGATCTCATATGGATTGTTTGAACCCTATAGTACTCTATAGATTGTTTGTACCCTATAGTACTCTATAGATTGTTTGAACCCTATCGTACTCTATAGATTGTTTGTACCCTTTAGTACTCTATAGATTGTTTGTACCCTATAGTACTCTATAGATTGTTTGTACCCTATCCTACTCTATAGATTGTTTGTACCCTATAGTACTCCATAGATTGTTTGTACCCTATAGTACTCTATTGATTGTTTGTACCCTATAGTACTCTTTAGATTGTTTGTACCCTATAGTACTCTATAGATTGTTTGTATCCTATAGTACTATATTGATTGTTTGTACCCTATAGTTCTCTATCGATTGTTTGTACCCTATAGTACTCTTTAGATTGTTTGTACCCTATAGTACTCTATAGATTGTTTGTACCCTTTAGTACTCTATAGATTTTTTGTACCCAATAGTACTCTATAGATTGTTTGTACCCTATAGTACTCTATAGATTGTTTGTACCCTATAGTACTCTATAGATTGTTTGTACCCAATAGTACTCTATAGATTGTTTGTACCCTATAGTACTCTAAAGATTGTTTGCACCCTATAGTACTCTATAGTTTGTAACCTATAGATGGTTGGTACCCCATAGTTTGTAACCTAAAGATTACCAAGGTCCATGTGGCTTAGTCGATATGGTGTCCGCCTAGTGATTGGGACGTCACGGGTTCAATACCCACAGTGGGAGCGTTTTTCAGATCTCCCCCAAAGACAACAAGTACTGGTTCTAGTCTTAGGAAACGGACCCGAGAGCTTTTCAAATAAGCCTAGGCTTTCTATGCAATCGAGCTAAAATAAATATGTTTAAACTTACAAAACTAACCTATAGATTGTGTGTACCCTATAGATTGTTTGTACAGAGTCATAAATGATGCTCATTCAGCAAATACATTTGCTAAATAGATTGAGGAATTAAGACAAGGGTTAGGTTTTGCCTGTTTAATATAGATGTTTGTATCCATAAATCTCCTACATTTGTCTTTTCTATTCATATATTTTTTATTTGGTAACCTTTAAAAGGGAATAGCGAATTTTCTCCTCGCACTTTTGTCTATAACCAATTTTTTCAGTTTTTGTTAAACATCACTATAGATTATTTTTTTCATGTCAAGTTTATCCCAGAATAATGTTTTATTTTTGTTGATACCCCAGGTGCAGTCGGTATGAAACAGAGATTCGACGTCTGCGTATCCGCAAGCCAGTACGCGTGTGTCTGCCCTGTTACAACATGATCAAAACCCAGCATGCTATCAATGCAGACAGCAAACGGTGGCCGGTGCAATCATGATAGCAATCATACAGGTTGTGTGATGAGCAGTGAATTCTACAGATCTGACAATGTCTTACAGGTTGTCGGAGTGTACTGGATTGTGATGTTCCATGCATATACAAATGTAGTAGTGACTGTGCGAAAGATTTAAACATCTCCGTTAGATATAATTACATGTAATGTCAATGGCTAGATTTTTCTTGATGTTTTCATGTTTGATAAATGAACAATGTTCTCATTTGTCATGAAATACTCATTAAGTCTGAATATTATATGTGTAAAAAACACATTTCCTTTGCTGTAAGTATTTTTGCAAGCAATTACAAATAAAATCTCATAGCATAGAGGGGGAGGGGGGGAGTCCCAAAATGGCTACAAAAATTGGTTAATCAGTTGTTTTGTTTAAAAACTGTTGTCAAAGTGTCCTAAAAAGGTAGCAGGTTTTCTATGGAAAACTGATGGCAAGGATTTTTATCATTCCAATATCTTTATCAGCCGCTGTGATCCTAGGGACAAAAGATTGTTTTTTATTTGTAGTTCATATTTTCATTTCTCTCAAAAAGAGTTATGTTATTGTTACAGTTATAGACGGGTATGTTCAGAGCCTCTTTCCTGATATGGTCATTTGATACACTATTTACTAGTTTATTCAATATGTTTTAAACACAAACCCCAAATGTAATTATTTTGCGGGTAAAGATGAGTTGGCACTGCTGCAGGTTTTCAACCCTGATATTTTCTTAAAATATGTTTTGACCATCATGTCTCATGCTTTGTTTGCCATATACAGTATCAGACCAAAGTTATTTGCATAATTTCATATTGGAGACACTTAAATACTGTTACAAGATCTTAGCTGCACAAACAAAGTGCACTAGAAAAAAAGTGTAAACATTTAGTCTAATACATGTATACTGACAAACTTTTATTGACACTTGTAGCGGTAAGTTGTGTGCGTTAGTAGTAGTAAGTAAAGGTAACATTATGACAGGTATTTCTAGCCCTGCAGTCAGTGTTACACAGTAGTGTGAAGTTGGAATAAGACATCAATCTTGGATCAAACTGTTTCATCAATGTTTTGCATGCAGCTATGCATGTTTGTTTTATATATTTTGACAAATTATTAGTAAAATAGACACCAGCATTAAAAATGTCATATTTAAATTGATTTTTAGCTCGGCTCTTTTCGAAGAAACCCCGAGGTATTGTCATAGCCAGCTCGTCGACCGTCTGCGGCGTCCGAAGACTTAAACATTGGCCATAACTTTTGCAATATTGAAGATGGCAACTTGATATTTGGCAAGCATGTGTATCTCAAGGAGGTGCACATTTTGAGTGGTGAAAAGGTCAAGGTCATCCTGCAAGGTCAAAGGTCATAAAAACAGAATGCAAGTACCCACGGCTAAGTGTTGGCACCCGCTATGCGGTGCTCTTGTTCCACTTTACTGTATGCTTGATTGCATAAAAAAAAATCTTTAAAAAAATTAACATTATCCATGCATGTAGAAACACATTGTGAAAATACAGTTTAAATGATAAAAAACACAATCACAAGTAAACAGTCATGGAAAAGTGCTTATTAAACTAAAAGTTTAGATAGAATATGACAAGTATACAAACATAACATGAAATGTGTACTTCATTGTGAGGAAATCATCAAAATGGTGTCTATTCTATATTTGATGTCTTCTTCAAACTTCACATAATACATTGATGTGTGTATTACTTGTACCTAATGGCCACAGCACAAATAATGGGGCATATCACACAGCAAAGAAAGGGGGAAATGTGAACATGTTCAACATGGTCCTGGTGTGACTTAACTATGCTACTTTAGTTATATTGTGCAGGATTCATTTCAAATTTATTTGTCTATTGTGTCTTTCAAACTTGCTGATTTTCTTCCTTTTCAATGTTTTTGTTACTTATAAAGCTTTGATTTACTTGTAAGACCTTTATTTCTGTGATGCAGATGTTCGTTGAACATTTAGAGAAAAGGATATGCGAGTTTAATTGGTGTCCAAGTGTAATTTGTTGTAACATTTGTCACTTTGGGTTTATTTTACAACATTGGTTGATCTTTTGAAAGTTGTAAGCACTGTATTTCAACATTCCGCATTTATTACCATAGTATACATTATACATTTGATCAAGTAAAATTCAACATATATTTACCTAAAGAAATTGATATTATGGAAAGTAAAATGGTCATGGCATTTCAGTAGTTAATCAGACACTTATTAAATTAATAATCATGAAATCGTATTATATGAAGTTAATGAACTATAAGAAATTGACCATAGCTTTTCTCTTTAAATACAACGTATTGCCGTAAAATTGCGTTTGAAAAAACTTGTGGTAAACTGTGATAGTTAGCAAAACCTGCTAATATGTAACCATGGTATGTAAGTTATGCCAAGCCATTAGATGATATATTTAAATGTTCGTGATTATTAGTGTTCCATAAAATTTGTTGTAAAGTTGTAATGTCTATATGTAGTATTTATTGTTCAAATGAATAACTGTCCATGTTAAGTATGCTGGATTGATGTCATATACATAATGTGCTCATTTCAACTAGTCATTCAACTAGAGATTATTGATAGAGCGGAAGTAGAAGTATTTAAACTTGAGAAAAATTGATGCAATTTTGTTACAAGACTCACCCTGTATTTCAGTAACAGAATGACTATCTGATAGTAAATGTGTACTAAATATAATAGTGAAACTAGTAATGTACCTCCTAGAAGTCATTTCCTAATAAGCCATTTCCTAAGTAGATAATTATCACTCTCTAGCTCTTAAGTGATACAATTTTTTTTTAATGAAATCCACAGGTTTTGGTACTTGCAGTGGTCAGTTCTGAAAAGCAATTATTTTAGTGCAATATTGTAAAATACTGGTTTTTAATTTCACTGCCTATTGATAATGATGTACATTTTGCAGTTTATAGTTTGTTTTTCTTATCAGTATATATATGTCTTTCTCCGTATGTTGCAACACTTGGAAATAATATGATAATAATTGGAACTTTAATTGATAGTCAAACAAGAGGGCCATAATTTTGGTACCTAAATTGTCAAAAACTTGACCTGATGACCAAGTTATTTACCATATTTTCAAGATACAAATTATTATCATCTAGTTTCATCAAGATTGAGTTATTAATGTGGCCTATAGAGCGATAAAATGTTTTTTCTAAGATTCAACCCTGTGACCTTGTTCTTGGACACACATGACGTAGATTCAAACTTGGCCTTGATTCTGTCAAGAAAAACATTCTTATACATCTTTCATAAAGATTCAGTCATTTCTGTGGCTTCTAGAGTATTAAAAAGGGTTGTTCTAAGATTTGATCTGGTAACCTAATGTTTTGGATGCACCAGGCCCAGATTATAAATTGTCTTTGATATTGTCAAGATAAAGCTTCTTATAAAGTTTTATCAATATTGGATGGAAAGTGTTTCTTCTATAGTGGTACCAAGCTACCGACTAACAACAATTCATTGTAGCTCAGGTGAGCTTAAAACAAAATTGGACGTACTTAAATTTAAGTTTTGACAGTCATTTTTAACGTTTTTTTTAACTGCTGGTATATTCATATATAACAAAGCCTTCTAATAAATGAGTTCTGATGATTTAAATACCATTACTAGGAAACAAGTATGCTGTTTATCATTGAATTAAATACCATTACTAGGAAACAAGTATGTTGTTTATCATTGAATTTTCTCAGTTGGATATTTTGGTTATGTTTTATTGCTTATATCTGTATGCTGTTAATCCTGAAATATCTGAATCAGACTCACCTATTACTTTTTCTTAAGCTTGGCTTTAATTTTTTATTCTTAAAGATAATTAGTCTAATTTTGAATTATCAGTACATGTACTGAGTTTTTTTTATATCTATTGCTTAAATTATATCTATTGTTTGTTCTGTGTTCAGTACTTAGCCATGCAAATCTGCTATTTATGTTTGTTTTAGAAAACTGTGTACGTTAATAAAAATCCAAAGCAGAAATAGCTGTGATTTTTAGTTGATTGTTGATGTTCATTAAATTGATAGTTCAGGCTAATATGTGTTCAATCATGCAAATTGTTTTGATGCAATAGAATAAGTGAACACATCTACCAGTCTGTGTCAGTACCATATTTATTTGAGGTCAGTTGGCAACACAATGTTAGATGTGCGTGCAGTTACAATCAAATGCAAAAATTAGGTTCTAGGGAAAAGTAGTTTAGCAAGGGAAAGTGGTTCAGCTTTCCATCATATAAAAATAAATAAAAAAACCTATGTACCAGGTACACCAAAACAATATATTTGACCCTCGTTATCCGAAAATGGGTTTTATGCCACAGCGGCCAGTGTAGGTCTAGACCAGCCTGCCTATTTGAACAGTCTAGACCACGAAACCTTTCATTACTTTAAAGGGGACAGTTAAGCTCTTGACCAGACTGCACAGGCTGGTGTTGAGCTATGCTGGCTGCAAATGGAATATGACCCATTTTAGCACGCCATTGCTCATTTAAACAATTCTGTTTTTGTACCTTTTTGTTACTGTATATAGACCTGATCTGGTAAACATTGTCCTGTTTATGTTGTTTTATAATTATTTGTCATACATGTTGTTTTATAATTATTTGTCATACATGTTGTTTTATGATTATTACACTTAAATGTGATAATAAACAGTTATACAGTGACAGAAGGCTTCTTAAATGTATTGTTAAAGAAAAAAGTACACGTGTGGATCACTAAGTGAACATTTATATATTGTGGTTTAGTTAACTACAACGTATCATGCTAACATTATACTTGCAAATCTAAAGCATCTTAATGTTCAACTTTGTTTCTCGGTTCTTTACCACTCAGATACATACTTTGACGCGTTTGTAGTCCCTAAGAAAATCAAATTAAATTTAAGACCTTTCTTACTAGATTCAAGTATAAGAGGCTTCATTTCCAACCCTAATATACCGATGAGCAGCAAACACCATACAACCTTAACAGACTGCAAGTAACTCGCAGGCTGTTCTGGTTTTATGCTGGTTGCATAACCCATTTTTACTTTTTTTTTTAGTGGGAAAGGGATAAAGAAGATAATGTCACATGTACTTACATGAAAACGATTATCACTGGACTGTTGACCAATGAGACAAGACAGTCAAGTACAATTAATGTTGCACGTGGCATTTTGAGACAGTTAAGTACAATATATTAAAAACTTTGGAGAAGAATGCAAACATGCTGCATAATGGACTTGCCCATTGTGATACATGGAAAGCTGGGGAATGAAACGTGATACATGGAAAGCTCATGACATTGAGAATGATAAATGTGGAGAGTTGTTTAACACTCCTGTGACAATCAATTACATTGTTTAACACTCCTGTGACAATCAATTACATTGTTTAACACTCCTGTGACAATCAATTACATTAACACTCCTGTGACAATCAATTACATTAACACTCCTGTGACAATTAATTACATTAACACTCCTGTGACTATCAATTACATTAACACTCCTGTGACTATCAATTACATTAACACTCCTGTGACTATCAATTACATTAACACTCCTGTGACTATCAATTACATTAACACTCCTGTGACTATCAATTACATTAACACTCCTGTGACTATCAATTACATTAACACTCCTGTGACTATCAATTACATTAACACTCCTGTGACTATCAATTACATTAACACTCCTGTGACTATCAATTACATTAACACTCCTGTGACTATCAATTACATTAACACTCCTGTGACTATCAATTACATTAACACTCCTGTGACTATAAATTACATTAACACTCCTGTGACTATCAATTACATTGTTGAACACTCCTGTGACAATCAATAACATTAAAATTTCAATCAACAGACAAAATCAACTATATGCTCCCCCCAGCTTTTGTGGAGAATAAACAAATAAATACTAGCAAGTCCAAGAAGAAATATACACATTCATACTGGTAAATAAATACAAATATATGGTGTGTTTAAACTTTTATTAACAACAAATGTGATAATTGTGATGCTTATTAAAAACATATGGTTATTTGGTTAAATTGTAAATTTTGTCAAACATGATGAGTCATGTATCAAAAGAATAACAGTATAAACATATACTGTATCAAATAACCAAACATGGCCAACAATGAAAACGTCAGAAAAAATGGAAATAATTAAGAAATATTGTGTTAACCAGTCATAAAATATTCATATAAAAAATAGGTTTGAATTTCTATAATATTTTATGTGGTAATACAACTTGGCCCAACTTGCAAGTATCAGGGCTCCAGGTAATGGGAGTGAAGGAGTCTTTAAGAGGCAAATACACCTTTGTCCTTCATTTATTTTAATCCTATGTTATTAGGGCTCATTAGAATCGCATTATCAAGACGATTTTAATGCTAAGCCACAACATAGGTTTTCTCACAATTATTAAGTGATATTGGTTGAAAAACTACCTTCTGAATATTATGACATAAGTGTTATAACATAAAATAAAATTAAAGAAAATACATTTTCACAAATGCTAACTAATATAATACTATACAAAAATCAGATTATATTTTTTAGAAGTTTTACCATAGGAATAATGCTACATTAATTAACATCAAGGATCTGCATACATTTATAAATTAAAATTGTAAACAATGTTTTCATGTCGCTTGTTTTGATTTAGCAGATATTTGAAAGAAACTTTAAAACATATTAAATAAAACATTTCTAATGATACTTTATA
This sequence comes from Dreissena rostriformis, assembly GCA_007657795.1. Classification (NCBI taxonomy): domain Eukaryota; kingdom Metazoa; phylum Mollusca; class Bivalvia; order Myida; family Dreissenidae; genus Dreissena; species Dreissena rostriformis. The sequence goes on along the minus strand of VMBQ01007160.1, from coordinate 31,215 downwards.
ATAAACTAATTAATTATTTCATCAATCAGTGATGTATGTACATTTTTTAAGTGACATTTGTCAAAATATGATTTTGTTGAAATATTTACATAAAATTAAAAACAAATACAGAATTCAAATACGAAAATACACCTGTCATAAAACAACACAATCATATCTGCATGTTACATGTGCGACGTATCAGATAGTATTTCACATGTATTGGCTGAAAGACTTCGGCAGACAATGAGCTGTGTCATAACTGCAAATGTACATGAAGTCAGTGTGCACTGTACCCAGTATCCCATAGACGTGGGTGTGAGACATCTAACCAGAACAGCCTCTGCAGCCACAATGGATACATTCCACTATCTTGCCCTGAAAGCAATAATTATTGCTGTATAATAAAAACCTTACATAACATTACAGTTGTAAACACTTTATAAATTGGAACATTTACCTTTTAATTATGCCCCCCACCCCCTTCCAAGAAGTCGTCACATAGTAGTTGAACTTTACGTCTCTTAGTCAGTATGTCTGTTCGAGTGTCTGGATGTCCGTCAAAAAAATTATTGTCTCATCCATAGCTTTGCCAAATATTGAAAGATTTTAAAGTTACTTGGCACAATTATAAACAATCATAAGACGAGGTGTCATGGATAACCTTCCTGTCCCTACCTCAAAGTTCACACTTGAAGGTAAAAGGTAACATTTAGCCAAAAAAAAACAGTTTGAACATTCCTGTCTAAGCCATAACATTGTCATTTATTCAAATTAATTTATTGATAGATTTAAAAATAACTTGCCGCAAATGTACAAAAACATGTCTCGGTAAACATTCCTCTCCCTACCTCTAGGGTCAAGGTCACACTTAGAGGTTAAAGGTCAAATTTAGCCACAAAACAGATTGAAAATCCATGCATCAGCCTAACTTTTCCATATGTTGACCTATTAACAAATAATCTGGCACAAATGTAAACTGTCATTAGATGACATGTTGCATGAAACACCTGTATCCCTACTTCAAAGGTCGAGGTCACAATTTGAGGTAAAAGGTCAAATAAAACTTTGCTGTAAAGCAGCTAAAATATTCCTGTGTCAGCCATATTGTAACCAAATATTGATGAATTGCAAAATGGCTTGGAATAAAATCATAAAATGTCAGCAATCATAAGACAACATGTTGTGTGTAACACTTGTCTCCATACCTGAAAGGTCAAGGTCATACTTACAGGTTTTTGGTCAAATTTGGCCATAAAATACCTTGTGCCAACTGGAGCTTTGTCATTAATCTTGCAATTTTAAAATAACATACCACTAATGACCACCTTGAATAGCTGGAGAGTGAGGTGTTTCAACTGTCTCCCTACTTCAAAGGTCAAGGTAACACTTGGGGTCAAAGTCGAATTAGGCAATAAAACAATTTTTTATATAAGTGGAGATTTAAGACAAATGTGGAATGTGGGGGCATCCATACTGTATGGACCGATGTTTTATCTATATATTCTTGAGATCTTAATCATGAAAAAGAAATAGAACCCTTATAACATTACAAAAGTTAACACAACTTAACAAAAACATATTTCACTTAGAATCATTGAACACTGAAACTACTTTGATGCTCAATATGAGACATTATCTGGGTTGGAGATGTTAATATTGTAAAAATAGCTTTAAAATTAAAATATTTTTGCAAAAATTACAATTACATATCTTTTTTTGTGAAATAACCTATCAATATGTCTAATAGAAGTGCTGAAGAACTGTTAACATAGCAATACATGTTAACCCTTTGCATGCTGGGAAATTTGTCGTCTGCTTAAATGTCATCTGCTGAATTTCTAAAATTAGCATTTTCTTTGATTTTTTTTCTAAGACCACGATTAGAATAGCAAACAGTTTGGATCCTGATGAGACGCCACAATCTGTGGCGTCTCATCTGGATCCAAACTGTTTGCAAAGGCCTTCAAAATCCGGTTCCAGCGCTCAAAGGGTTAAAACATTTGTACAACAAATTTCAAGCAATTATAATTACCGCTTCTAGCTTGGCTTTGGGAACTCTGCAAATGCAGTTGGTGCCAAAGTTTGTGTCGCGGGCCTGGATACAGCGCAGACAGCACAGGTTCTCATAGCCCTGCTTTTTCCACTTAGCAATCAGATTCTTGTCCGCAATATTCTCTTTTAGACAATACTCATAAAGTTCTGAAACATTTTGTATGTATCTTTAATATAAAAAAATCTGCAGATTTTTTGTATTCCTAATTCATGTTTCATGAATGCATGTTGATAAAGATCAATTTTCTATATTAATAAATGAATATTCTGTTACATGCAGATGACCTCTATCACACACAAAAATGCAACTGCACAGTTGTGACTGGGTCATTTTGTTAAATTCTATTTCATATATTAATATCAAACTCACATCAAAGCAATTATGGTCATTAAGATGTGTTTATCCAGGCCATTTATTGAAGTGCTGCATTGCCCTTTTTAAAAGCAAGCCACCAAGCCAAAGTCAACAAAAACAAAGAAATAATGACTTCAAAAGGCACAGAATACAAATGTACAAAGAATCACATTTTTTTATTGCATTTATAAGTACCTCTGCTTATGGCTTTCCTTCTGTAAAAAAGGTCATAGATGTATCTGGAACGCTGATGGTGAAGACGGAAGATTGGCCACAGAGCTTCCACTTTACGCTTGCCTTCATGGGGGTCTGTTTCAGCTGCAGATAAACATAAATAGACAAGGGTTAGATCTTTCCATCCCAGGTTTATAAACAACAAAAATCTAATAATTTTACAAAACATGCTAATGAATACTACAAGTTTTTTTTTACGGTTAACTGCTGTGATGTAAATTAATTTAATGTTTACAATGATGTTTTCCCAAATAATGTAACTAATGAATTGGTCAGTCAAAGAAAAGGTACAATCCTTTATATACTTTACACATGAGGTGGGCAAACTCTGACCTCATATTGTCAGTGCCATTTTCTTGTAGCATTAATGAAAGCCATACAGAAATTCATACTTTACCACTAAGTATAAAGATTTATACACCCATTTTAAGTCAAATATTACTTTTTGAACAAAAAAATATCACTTAAGGCTAAGTCCTTATTTTAATGCAAATACACAATTCAATTTCTATGTACTGGTAATGTCTACCGTATGTAGGCTTATGTGTATAATGTGAAACACTCCTGATAACTGCACAATTTGTGTGAGGTTTTCTTCTACAAAATGGATAAAAGGAGCGACTATGATTAATATCCTATTTAAAAGTTTGCCAAAAAAAAGCAGATAAGTTCATATGAAATTACCGTACTACAGGAAAATTGGCATTAACCATTTAAACAATAGTTCTCGATCCCCATAAAATATATAACTACTAAATGACCACACTAAGGTGAATTGATCATCTACAATGGGGAGATAAAAGGTAGCCATTGGAACAGCAGAAATGTTGTTTTAAACAAATAAGTATTTTTTCAGTCAAGTGCAATCGCGCGTTTTAACGGTTAGAAAAATGTCGGATCAGTGTGGGGACTTCATATTACAAACGTGGGGTTGCGCTTTACTGAAAAAATACTTATTTGTTTAAAAAAATCACGATTCTTATAGAAAACTCTCACGAATGAGCTCCACTTTATCCCATTAAAATGGTGAAATATGTAAAAAGACATCCTTAAATATGTTATCTGGGTCGCGCTTTATTCTCCCAACACAGATCTTAAAAAGTCACGTGGTAAAGGCATCGTGTTTAAGAAGTATTAATGTTGTTATAGTTGCCATCACTCATCCTGAAAACCTTTTGTTCCTGTCGACCACCGATCCAGAATCAGCAGTAACCATTGCTTTAAACACATATAAACCTAAAAAGACTCTTAACAAACTATCATTCTACCTGAAAACAGTTATCCTAAGGAATTCACTACGTCTCCATATACATGAGGCAGCCACAGTAAAGGTGTTTAAACCCTTACTCCTGAATCTGTCATTGCCCCCCTTATTGACCTGTAGACACTTGCAATGTAAATTAAATTAACACCCAACTGAGCACCTTAGTACAGTTTTCACCCTCTAATCAATAGGCGACAACACAAAATCTTCTATTTAGAAGGAGTGCTGTATCCAGTGTCCGACAAATTTCCTATTTTTCAGCTAGCCCACTGGGCTACCAGGAAAAATATTTGGTAGNATGACTGATTAGATAATAGATTGCACTTTGTTGTCGGATTATAAGCAATACACAGTGTACAAACACAAGGTCAGCGTGTTTATTCTACGTATGTCTGTCAATAAACCGGGCTACAGCTCTTAGAAATTTATAGTAGTCCGGCGGACGTGAGCTGGAAAATTCCAGTAGCCCGATGAAAAAAATCGGTAGCCCCCGGGCTCCGGGCAATGGATTTGTCGGACACTGGCTGTATCGGAAGAAGAAGATAATTGGAATTTCGATGCCACAAGTGTCAGTGATGTGGCTGATACTTGTTGAGTGATAACTCTGGCTTAAAGTTATATTAACTACCATTCTAAATGATTAAAGTTTTAGTTAAAAAATATATATTATGACTGAGACAATTATATTGGGTAAAGCATATTATATATTAAAATGAAATGATCAAACACGCATCCGATTTCAACTATCCGAATTATATTTCAAAATAATAAATATTGATAATTATTTACCTTCTCTCATTTTGGCCTCCAACTCATCTAGAGTGGGTTCAATCAGTTCCCATCCATCTGGAGGCGGCTTTCTGCTTCGTTTAACTTTAGGCATTGTAAATATTTTAATGAATTTCACCGAATTTTGCTTCCGTTGTTTTCAACGTAACACAAAATATAATTCCGATAATGACAACGTGATCTTTTTGCGCTATAACTTAGGGAGAAGCTATTGCAAAAAGTAGTAATTTCCTTTTTATGTTTGCATATGAATAAAGTACGTCAGTTTTTAAAACAAAATATCAAAATAATTTTTAACAGCATTAAACGCCCTATTTTGGAAATAATTAATTTCCAGAATAATTAAAGATTCTTATTGTGGGTTACTTATCCCCGAAAGCGTAACACGATTTTCATTTCGGTTCTCCTAAAATTAAAAGCCCAACATGCCAAGAGGTATACATTTTTCGATTGTTACTACTAGTATTGTTCAAATGTAAGCTATTGTTGAGTTAATTAAGCTTGAGTTTTGGTCGTCTATACTTCTATTCATTTTTAGTTCAGTATTTTCAAAATGTGAGACACCGGTCCATTGATTGGGTGATTGATTCTTGAACAAAACATATTTCAGTGTTCACGTAAATATATTTGTACTAGTTGTCACTAACCAACAAGTTACTTAAGCGTCTCATATTAGTTTACTGGCACTATTCTGTTGATCGGTTTTTCTGCATTAAAGTGTAAAATTCTTGGAACGAACTGCTTCGATCCATATTGTTCTAAAGGAAACTTCAATTGTGTCATGACCATGAAGTTAAGATGTGTAGGACACCTATTTTACCATCTTATCCACTCCTTCCTGAGTTATTTGCCCTTAAATATGGCAGACAAAGCAGTGTGGGGTATAAACTATGTTAGCTTCACCAGTTACCAAAATTGTTATTGAAGTGTAGTGATATAAGCTCACTTCCAACACAACAGCCTTGCTGTTGGGCTAGCTATTTAGCGACGCGGTAAAGAGTGTCTGACTACCGCTCTGAAGGTCAAGGGTTCAATCCCCCGCTTGAGCTCTGTATTTTCACATTAGAAATCTCAGCCTCTGGTTGGCTGCAGCTCAGCCTGCTCACTTGTAAAATTGGCTTCTAACATTGATGTAAATTATTTTAAAATAAAGCAGATTTTCACACTTTCTGAGCTAACATTCTAAATAGCATGCATTTTGGCTACTAAATCAGATTTTGTAGCGCTAATCTAGCTCGGTTTATCTATATGTTGAAGCTCAAGTTAGCCTCAGCTTGACAGTGGTTTCTATTGTAGCATTGCTGTGGGATTGTTTATGTTTAAATTATAAACTTCAATTCATATTTACATATTTTTCTTCCTCTGAAAATATTTCCAACATTCTTTCGGATGAACTGAGCCAATCCTATCTTTATGTCCAAGCAGAGCTCCAGATAAGGATTTAGTCTAAAGGGTATTTTACCCCCTGATATTATTGTTAAAGCGTATTTTACTCCTTGGTTTCAGCCATAAAGGGTATTTAGGAATATTTAGGGGTATGTTCCATTTCCATAGAAAACTGACGAAAGTACATGGCGTGTTTAATCTAGAAATATTATTATTTGTTATTTATATTATTAAATGCAAACAAAATGAATTTAAAATAATGAAATGAATAGACTTTCTTTAAAATATTCCAGCAGGAGCCGTTGGTCGCTTAAAACGTCCCTTTTTTGATTCACAAACATGATGGGCCGACATTTTTATTACAATCTCATTTTGATTGACTTACTTTTGATTCAATGGTTAACTTACACTAAAAACTCAACTGGATTATTGGTTAAACCGGTTACTCACTTTAATCGATTTAAAATACGTACCAAGATTTGTATTGCGTTTTGTTAAGTACTGGGCCGATTTTTAATGCGTTTTTTTGTTGTTTTCTTTCAATGTGTAAATACGCAGATACACCCCTTATCTGGAGCTCTGTGTCCAAGGCATATCCCTTATTTTACAAGTCAACCAAATTTCTTGTCAACAAAATCAAATGAATCCACTGTAGTACGCCTGTACTATGTTTTCGTTCTAAAAATCTTTGCTTTCATTTTTGCTAGGAGGAGGAAGACCACCTAAGAAAAATTACAAGGGTCGTAGTCGTCAGTTCACAGATGAAGAGACCCTCAGTCAACAACTAGAAAAAGAAGCAAGAGAAAAAGAATGGCGGGTTTGTTGACAATAACAGTGTCTTTTTCAGTAAACTGCGGCGATTTCTTCTTGCATAATCATTTTAAAAACATTTTATACCTTTTGTTTAAATTATTTATACCCTTTTAAACTTATCCATGATGTAGTATTGAAGTATGAACAAGATGGGAAGAAAAACTAAGTGACTTTTTATGCCGCCGGTAGGGTGGCATATAGTGATCGCACTGTCTGTCTGTCCTTCTGAAATTCCGTCACACTTGTGTTTAGGTTTCGAAAAATGGTCATAACTTTTGCAATATTGATCATAGCAACTTGATATTTGGCATGCATGTGTATCTCATGGAGCTGCACGTTTTGAGTGTGGAAGGTCAAGGTCAATGTCATCCTTTAAGGTCAAAGGTCAAAAAAAATAAAAATCAAAGCGGCGCAGTAGGGGGCATTGTGTTTCTTACAAACACATCTCTTGTTCTAAATATATTCATGTTTCTATTAATGAATTGGCATAAACATAAATGTCAAGCACTTATTAATATTGGACATATGTAAAGTTAAACAAACCTTGAATTATTGTTTGTTCAACTTTGAAAATTTTGTGTCAAGTATAAGAGGCCAGAAAGTTCAAAATCCAGGTTTCAAAGTCCATGTAAGCTTCGGGCTGGTAATAGTTCAAGAGACCTCATTGTCAGTAGTGCGGCTACTAGTGCCCCAGATAATATTTGGGGTACATGTAATAAGGTTTTCATCCCGAAATAGGGTGAAATGAGTTCTAAAAATGCAAACCACATAATCATTGCTGCTTTACTTCTGTCATAGGTGCGCACAGGTATTGATTCAAAGAAAAGTACAGTCGCTTTACAAATACACGAACACTGAGCTGCAGATTAAGTCAGATTTAAAACGCAAGTCGTCGTAAATAATGTAGTCAGATGTTTTTTTCAGTGTGAAATCTTGTCTGAAGAGCGTTTCAATAACTTCGATTTTTTCCTCTTCCATCATCCAGGCCCTTGATATCAAACTTTTCACTGAATGAAAGCGTTAAGGCAACACAATAATAAGTCCAAAGAGTAAATACCGAAAATAAACAAAACATTTTCGATCAAGGCTCTTGTATGGTACTTATCAAATTTTAAGGATTTGCGTGTAAGTCAAAATGGTTGCGTTTTCAATACGAATAATTTTCATTTCTGTGCGGTTTTTCACATTTTAATTGGCTGAAACACGCAGATACACAGCTGATCAGGGGAACTGGGGCAGTGATGGATTTAGGGGCTGTTGCAGCCACTGCATCATATGGATTGTTTGTTTGCTCAGGCTCGTAGAGGTGAGCTTGATGAGGACGAGGAGGTGAAACCTGAGGGCGGGGCAGAGGGTGAGGTCAAAGAGGTGAAAGAGAAGAAGGAGGGCGAGGAGGGCAGTGGCTCCGAGAGCGGATCCTCAGAATCGGAATCAGATGAGGTAAACTTCTGTTATTTATCTAACATGGTCAATAACATTATGAATTACTCAGTTAGTGCTTACTGAGTGCTCAAAGGGAACTTTGAGAAAGCCTGATAACATGGAGTGTGAAATTATTTGATAAGACTAGATATTTCAGAAGTATTCTGCTTTTTTCAAATGAATGCTTTTATTTAATCAACATTCCATTAACTATACTTTTCATCATTTTTTAAATACGAAACATTATTTTATCGTAAAAAGTGATTCAATATTTCCTTTCTTACTGGCGTAGTGGCTGAAACAGAAATAACATCAGGCTGACACAGCATCATGTTTGTGCACTCTGAATGGTTGCCTGAGTGATAATTATGATTCAACGTTCACAACATTCATATTTTTGTTACAGCAACACACTTGTCATTTAATAGTCATTTTTCTGGTCATCTTCCTCATTGCAATCAATATCATGCTACAGGACAGACCTGCGAAAGGTGTTTCCCATTTGATAGACATAGAAAACCCAAATAGAGCTCTCAAGAAAACTCAGAAACTAAGTACGCTAGATACGAATGCTGCAGCTGCTGCTGAAGGACCTCAGTTAAGTAGAAGAGAAAGGTTGGTAGACATTTTGTGACGTACCATAAAAAGTCCATGACTTGTATTTGAGGTTTTTAAACCCTTCTGAAGAAAAGTAGGTTTCGCATTAAATCACATTTTTCCAATACTGCAAAGGTGTATTGTTCACAATTTTAGTTCTTTCAAAAATGGAAATTATTTGTTAAGGACACAATTATTGACATAAATCTTGGGTAAAATGTTAATCAAATTTGATTGATCTACTAGTATACATGATTATTTGTTCTATTACCAAATTTGATTGATATATACATGAGCGTTTGTTCATACAGTACATATAGTAAAACAAACATAATTAAAAAAAAAAGTGTTACATGATTGTAACAAACACAGTATATAGTTTTGTACAATACTGCATAATAACTTTATTACGGTACAATCTTTCCATTCTGAGCTGTAAAAGCTTCCTTGATAATATAAACTGTTTAGACATATAAAGGTTGATAATTCAGTGTTAGTTCTTTCATATTTTGTGACCATGTACTTACATTTATTCTCAGGGAAGAAATTGAGAAACAGAAAGCGAAGGAAAGATACCAGAAAATGCACACCGAGGGCAAAACAGACGAAGCTCGGGCAGATCTAGCCCGTCTTGCTCTCATACGTAAACAGAGAGAGGATGCTGCTAAAAAGCGAGATGAAGAGAAAGGTAAGCCATCATGACTTCAGACAGAAAGTAACTTTGGCTTGAATGTGGGGGTAAGTGAAATTTATTCACTTAAGTTTACTGAGAGTATATTTCTCATGAATGGATCTTACCTTTTCCTTCATACCTGTTTACATATCCAACAATCTTATTATGGAAGACTCAAGTAACAGAACTTCCAAATGTCTGACTTTGTGTGTATGTAGTACAACAAAATGTTTATTTTAGTTGTTAAACTATAATTATCAGGAAAATTATTAAAATCACGGGACTACATGCATTAACATGTATATGTACAAAAAAAATGTAATTCTTGCACAAATATTCTGATTTCTGATAAAGATGGTTAGGAAATTTGCCAGCTTTTCAAATAAAATCCAGAACAGACAAGCATAATATTTTGTAGAACCTAACTTTTACAAACACTTTTATGAAAACTTTCACCAAAATCCTATTTACATTTCATATTAACAATCAATAGGCAATAACTAATTGAAAAGCGTTGATCTGGATTGACTTGACTATGTGCACACCTTTTCAACTTATCCAAACCTCATTTGTACTTTTAAGGAAAATATATATTTGGGTTCATTATTGTTTAAACTATTTTAAGGAAAAATTGAGAAAGCTATTGTTATTGAGAAAGCTATTTTTTTATTTTATTGTTGTTGATAATTATCAGTTGGTTATGCCTTTGTCATGCAAGGGTCTGTGTATAATATACCATTTCATGTTCTTGTTTCAGCGAAGGAAGCTGCAACCAAGAAGTCATGATGTCATTGTTCAACTAACCTTGAAGTACTGTCTACAGTGTTCTATATTTATACACTTTCAAACCTTGATTTCATTTTTGAGTAGCTGATTGGAGTATATCATTTGTGCAGAACTTGAGGATTTTCGTGTTTAGGGAACATTTGTTGTGAGCAGTTACGAAATACATCTACGATTGAGCATTTGTACATTGAATGTCTGAGGCCAAGAATTAGACATGTATGTGCAATACCGCTGCTCTCTTATAAATTTCTTATCACTGGTCTTCATAGTGTTGGCCTCCTTAGGATTTAACAATGCAAATGCAATACAACAACTTACTTGTTCATCAGGATTATTGTTTGTGCATTGCTAGCCAAATGATTAGATTTGTTCACATCAATTATTTAATAGATAAAACATCCTATTTAATAAAAGAAATCAGGCTGTTTTATGGCGCATAAAATGACATGTAATGCTTAATTGATTCTGTAATTTGGAATATATCTAATTCTTTACATGAAATGTAGTTAGGAAAATAAAAAATGAATAATTTAAACTATCAGCTATTTTATTTGAATGAGTGACAGGGTGTTACAAAGTGCATTACTTCTGTTTTTCAATTACTTGCTTTCCCTCACTCAAGTATAGCCAAACACAAAATTGGTGTGGTCAAAATTATTGAAAACTGTGTCTTCAGCATTAAAAAAACAACAAAACATTCTGTTGAAACTAGTAAGGATATCTGAAACTGGTAGAGTCTCCTCTAAGTGTTTATGTCCGGTTGATTGGAATAAAGTGGGAAACAGACAGTACTTAAACAAAACTTTATGAAATCAAAGTTATATCTCTTAGCCAAACTATGTTAAACTGTATTTAATTTACCGGCTTTGTGCGAAAATGGGGCTTATGCCATAAGCGGCCAGCGTTGCTCAAGACCAGCCTGAGCATTCACGCAGTCTGGTCAGGACCTGCCAAGTCCACTATAAAACACGTTTTCGTGGTCTCATTTGGGAAGTCCGGTTTGCGTAAGTATCAGGTACACGTTCTTCTCACCTGGTGACCCGGGTTCAAGGTTTTGTCCTCGAAAGCATGCGAGTTTGGTTGATTGTCACCATACTGGACAGGTGGGGTTTCTTCCGGGTACTCAGGCCTTTTCCCAAAACACAAAACCTCACAAGAATTGAAAATCTTTCAGTAACAAATAGAAAGGCTAAAATGTGCAGCTTAAATTCAAAATTCGTCCCAACTTTCGTGAGTTTAGTTAATTTTGTTAGGGGTGCATGTGCACACTCCGGGCGAACGCATAATGCAGCCTCAGGCGCGGAAGGACCTCATTCACTTAGAAATACACACGTTGTCTCATAAACGGATAGGGTAGCTCCTGCACAGACTGGTCTGGAGCTACGCTGGTCGCGTTTGACAAAAGACATGTTTTCACAAAAAGCAGCTCAAATGTAATCCGCATAGACGAATTCTATGTGTGTATTGACCCATACAATAAGCGTAAGCACGCGCCTCATCGTACCAAAGAAGAAGCGCGCGTTTTCAAGGAATTTGTGATATTAATTTCTGAAGTAATACAATCCCCCGCTATATTTCACTTGACACAGAAACGAGTGCTGTGTGACACACGTTATGTGAACAGTCAAAACGGCATATATCTACCAGCCCTTTGTAAATTGTGCTACACACAAAGACTATTTCACATATAAGATATTGACCTTTAAACACCACATAAAAAATGTATTTTTTTAATTTGCAAATGCGATGTTAAGAAATGGATTGGACGGTCATATGAACATCTACTATCACTATTAACATGTAGGGACTATGCACAAACTTCAAATGTCCTTTATTAACTTGCCTTGAAGCGACCGACATGGTTTCCACGCGACACATCGTCCAGGTATTATAATCATGTGTGCTCGACAAGGTTATTGACCAGACACGAACATGTACGTTGACTAAAGCAATATAAGGAACATGAAACAACTTCATCTGTCCACTGTGACCTTGACCTTACTATATGCGTCAGGAATATGTCAAACCTTCAAGTGTCCATTGTGACCTTGACGCGAGCATCATGGTTGTTGCACGCAATACGTCGTCATGATGCGATGACCATTTGTGCCAATTTATATTGAAATCCCATCATGAACAACACAGTTATGGGCCGGAGGGGATAATGTACTTTACTTTCACTAAATACACAACACGAATATGCACAAATGCTCGCTGTAACATTGACCTTTACGTGGTTGTTGCACGCGACACATCGCATGGAAATTATAATCATTTTGTTTTTCGAAATTCAATCATTCACAACAACTTATGATTCAGACACGAACATGTATTGTCCCAATAAGCATATTCAGGAACATGAAAACACTCAATTAACCTTGAAGCGCCAACATGGTTGTTGCACGCCACACGTAGTGTTGATATGACGATCATGTGTGCCAAATTATTTTTTAAATCCCACCATGTACAACAAAGTAATGGGCCACACACGAACATGCACTTTCATTATATATATATA
>VMBQ01007160.1:0-14445 GCA_007657795.1 Dreissena rostriformis | reverse complement strand
CTCGGAAAGTATTCTACTTCCGCTTTAAGTATCCCGGTGTAACCTAAATTCGACGATGTAACAGATACACGCAGCAATAACAAATAAATGAAAGAAACATTAAACTGTTAAATCACACAGGCATGAACTATGCACATAGTTTTATTACCTTGGATTGATTCCAAGTCGATGAACAACCATTTTATCGTAATTTTACAACAAAAATGGCGGCATATGACTCACTTCCAGTGTAAATGAAAGGTCACCTAAATTCGACGATTTTGATTGGTTGATGTTCTCTTCATCATAGAGGTCAATATATGGTGGGCTATACATCAGTTTTCAATAACATGAACAGTAAGAGTCAAAAATTGATAACTTGAACTAAATTGAACTTATTTACAGGTAGTTGTTTAATAGTTATTGATCACTCTTCGGATTTACATGTGGGACAGAGAAAACTATCACCACGTCTGAGTACTTTCACTCTTGTGCAGAATGACAAATGGACCCACTTGTTGCAAGTGTCACATTGTCCCCACTGAACTATCTTTATGTGGTCATAATCTGATTTTTCAGGGTAGAATTTGCCACAAACACAACACTTTTCTTCTTCAGATTCAGTGTCATCATCTGAATCCATGGCAGTGATTGTTTTCACTTTTTTGTGTTTAACTTGTGGCTGTTTCCCTTTTGTGTTATTCAATTTAGAGGTTTCTTTCTTGTGTGTTTGGGGGTCTTTAAATGGAGGAATAAATTTTCTCTTCATAGATGTGGACTGTGAGTGAATGTGATTTTGCATTTTTGTTATTACATCCTCATTAGTGATCGCCTTGCCTCCTACAACTTTGCTGAGGGTATTTCTAGTTTTAGCAACCTTAACATTTTCCAAAATATTTCCACCTCTGTTGTTCAGGAAGGTGTTTGCTGCATCAGTGTTAGTATTTACAACTTTGGTTTCAGGCTGTTTGGTTTTGCTGTTGCCACTTTCATTGGCAGCTGGAAAGCTTAATGATGGGGCAATGTCAAGGTCTGACACAACATCCGGGTTCAGAGGATATATTCCACTCTTCTTGAAGGCTGCTTGAACATTGGATGGTGTCAGAGTGTTTGAATAAACCTTGCATGCCAATCTGCACACATCATACCGGTTTATGACTCTTCCACCAGATACTCGCATGTAGCCATGGCATGTTGAGTTCCAGGAAACTTCAAATGGGCCAAAACAACTAATGTCTAATGGCTGGAGCAAGTGGCTGCAATGTGGAGGCAAGACAAACAGGATTATATGGTTTTCTTTGGCCCATTGAACCAGTGGCAGTGATATGTGGCTTTTATGACCATCATAGAGGACAAGCACTGGGGATTTGACATTGTGGGTTGGCAAATACTTCACTAAATGCTCCCTCATGTACTGGCTGAAAATATCAGTGTTTGACCAACCCGTTTCCGAAACAACACCTGTAGCTCCAGTGGAAGCACCTTGCAGTAATTCAGGTAACATTCGTTTGCCGGGAAAGACAAAAAATGGTGGTACCTGATTACCCATGGCATTGGCTCCTCCAATCAAGGTTACTGTTTGAGACCTTCCAGATGTTATTGCCTTGGCCTTGTATACAGCACCAGTGATAATTTTTGGGGGTTTGTGGTCAACTGATAGGCCTTTCTCATCAACATTGAAAATTGCTTCCGGCCGACTCAGCAAATCATTTTCACTCAGGATCTTATTAAGCTCCGTGAAATAATTTGAAATTGCACCTCTGGTGGCACATCTGGCACGGGCAGACTCAAGACTGCGAGGCTTTTTGATGGACAATTCAGGAAATCTGCTCAGGAATTTGTAAAGCCATCTAAGTGTGAGAGGGTGATCTTTATCTCTGAGGCCAAGGTGAACTGCATAGTCAGATGCCAGGTTAATAGCTTCTGTTCGTGAATATCCATACCCGACCTCTGCCATGGAATTTAAATGCCGGGCCAACATGGTTTCTTGATCTTTTGAGAACATCTGGGTGCGGCCTGACTGCACATTATCTAGTGGGATGTTACCAAGGACCCTATCTTTGAGTGTAGAAACTGGTACTCCATAAGTAGTGGCTGCTCTCTGCACAGACATGTGATTTAACATCACTGCATCATAAGCCAATTTTAAATCTGCCTGGTCATAGCAACTGCGATATGGGCCTCTCTTTGAATCAGTTTTCTGAAAACAAAATATAAAAAAAAACTGATCCAAATTGCCCTTAATTGCAAATTATGTGCTTGGTGTTCTAAATTAATTACTCAGTTATGCGCTTCCGTATTTGTTCAAGTGTTGAGCGAGTGACGTCATATCACGTGATTTTTACTATCTTTACTATCAATGGCAGACGATGCAGTGTACTACGGACCATTTCAGTAACAAAACGGGTACATATGTTGGCAT
Organism: Dreissena rostriformis; assembly: GCA_007657795.1. Classification (NCBI taxonomy): domain Eukaryota; kingdom Metazoa; phylum Mollusca; class Bivalvia; order Myida; family Dreissenidae; genus Dreissena; species Dreissena rostriformis. The sequence goes on along the minus strand of VMBQ01007160.1, from coordinate 12,044 downwards.
TATTAGTCAGATGTGAAGAAAAGTAATTATCAGAGCGAATTCGTTGAAAAATATAAGAATTACCTGTCTAATCTCCATTATTTTTGGAAATTATCGGGAGCGTAAAGCGGAAGTAGACCGTGGGAAAAACATAAACGACCTTCACCTTTTAAATCTCGCGTGAATTCCGATGACGCGATAGAAACAAAACATCGCCGAATTTAGGTGTCGTCGAATTTGGGTTACGGCAGGATATTCGTTTTGGCCAAACCATTTTTAATTGTTTTCGAAATTTAACATTTAACATGTAAAAGTATAACATTTTAAACAAGCCGTCGTTCCAGCAGTTGAATCGTTCACCTCACTAATGCATTGCATTCCAACCCGCAAGGTATCAGGATTAGTTCCAGTTCGCGGTCAGTAAACGGATCGTTATATAATATAGAGGCTATCGCATTCACTAGTAAACGCCTACAAACATTGCGACAGAGTTCAAAGGGAGATCACTGTTTACTATGAGTCGACAATTATAAATAGAGATTTTATGTTCATATCGAAAGATGTCGGTCAGCCAATGAAAACACGTGTGCGAATAGCAAAAGTGTTGGTGTTGAAAACACGCGATGCCATGTAAATGAAAGAACAAACGTTGAATTTTATCAATATTTTTAAAATGGGATTTTGTTCTCAGGTGTGTTCCAGTTTTCTGGGTGACATTTTGGTATGGATCACACGAATAGCTGGTCTTTCTGCAGTTGTTGGTAAGCACGCGGTTGCAGATTTCATCATTTGTTTACTGTACGGTACTCCGTTAATTCGACCCCTGTATACTTCGACCCAAAAGGAGTGAAAAGATTTAAGAATGAATCTAATAACTATTAATAGAAGTATTAATTAAATTACTATTAATTGCAGAATGAATGGCCGTGCATTTTAAAATGTTTAAACACAACTGTCTGTCTGTCAAGACCTTTATCATAGTAATTAGTTTATGGTTTTTAAAATAAATTCCCAAGCAACCAAAGACATGGGATACAAATATTTTAATACCCATATGATACTGTGTTGTTTTTTAGTATTGGAGTTAAATATTTAATAGTAACTAATTTCTTTGTTTCAGCATGTTGGGGCATTGCTGCGGAAGTGTTATATTTTGGGCATTACTTAGGATATGTACTTTTGTAAGTAATATTTCTGTCAATACATCTATCAAGTAATTCATTAAAGGGACAATGGGTTGAGTGTGAGCCTGTTGTATCTGCTTAACATGTTTATATCAGATTGAAAAGTTTCCAACTTAACCACTACAATGTCGGTCAAAAGCTATACATAGCTTATGTTAATATATACTTGTTACCCCATACCGACAATAAATAAATGTTGACTTGACTTGACTTGAAATGTCCAAAAGCTTAAACACAGAATAGCAAGATGCACTGCTCCCCCCTCTTTGTTTAGCTCACCTGAGCCCAACATACTCAAGGTGAGCTATTGGGAAAGCGTGATGTTGGTTGTCCGTCCGCGTGTGTGATGTGTATCAGTATATCTTTCAGTCAACTTTTACTTCAATCTACATATCCTTCTGAACAGCATGTGAACAGCACCTTGTAAATGTTGTTATCTAAGGTTATTCCCTGGTCAAATAGCATTCTTGTCAATAAAAGTACAGTAAAACGTATGCAAAAAAGCCATACCATGGGAACACTCGAGTTGGCTGACAGGCTGTGGGAAATATTTGTCCGGAGCATAATTTTGTTAATTTTGGATGGATTTTCAAATAGCTTGCCATTCCATAATTCAAATGTCAAGGTCCCAATTTAAGGTCAAGGTTGAATTTAGGAAATTTGTTCTCTACACTTTGTGCTAAGAAATACTTTGTCCATCATGGATAGATTTGCAGATAACTTGGCAAACATTGTCTGACGAGAACAAATATGGCTATCAAGATTTAAGAACCAGGTCACTAGGTCTAATCTCAATGAATAAATTATCAAGGACAAACGTCAAAACATAGTTTAGACAACATGTCCGATTTTGAAATTACTTTGCAATACTTACAATCGTACTGAGTGGCACCTACTATAACTTAGTTCCAAGGGTAAAGGTCAAGATCACAAAGGTCAAAGGTAACATTTATAAGTGAAATCAATTGAGTCTGTTTCCATACATTAACCTGAAAAAGGGCATTTATTTTTGCGACAATTGCACTCTTATTTGAACTTAAGAAATTAATATATCTATAATCTTTTCAATACACAATTGTATTGATTCAAAATTTGTTTTAGACAAATTGTAATTTTAGCATACATTGTCTTTCAGAGGGATTGCGGTCATATTGACACCTCTTGAAGTTGTGTTTGGAATTAACTATTGTGTACAGCTGCGTTGTAGGTAAGGTATTGGGTTATTTGGTAATTTGGTTTTGAATATGCATTCTTCATGGTAATATATTTAAACAACTAGCCCAAATCCTTATCCTTTCATAGAATAAAATTTAAAAAAATACAATAGCCTGACTATACAAATTTAATTTATTTATTAATTTCTAGTAGCTGGAATATCATATCACCAGCCCTTGGCTGTCATGCCTATCTTAACCATGAAGACTGTGTATGTATCAAGAAAAGTTTGTTTGTTGTTCCATTCCCATTCTCAGAAAGTATATATTTTTCCCAAATGACTGCCCTAAATTCGCGATAGAAGGTTTCCAAAATGTTTATTTTTATGCCCCCGGTAGGGTGGCATATAGCAGTTGAACTGTCAGTCCGTCGGTCCGTGTGTCCGTCCAAAAACTTTAATTTTGGTCATAACTTTTGCAATATTGAAGATAGCAACTTGATATTTGGTATGCATGTGTATCTCATGAAGCTGCACATTTTGAGTGGTAAAAGTTCAAGGTCAAGGTCAATCTTCAAGGTCAAAGGTCAAAAAACAAAATCAAGGGAAGTAATTAGCTTTAAAAGGGAGATAATTTCTAAACCTGCCAAAAGATATATTGAAATTTTATATATGAAACCATACAACTGAAGAATAATCAAANTGTATTTAGGTACTTTGAATGTATTCAGGTACTTTGAATGTATTCAGGTACTTTGAGTGTATTCAGGTACTTTGAATGTATTCAGGTACGTTGAATGTATTCAGGTAAATTGAATGTATTCAGGTTCTTTGAATGTATTCAGGTACATTGAATGTATTCAGGTACTTTGAGTGTATTCAGTTACTTTGAATGAAATGCCTGCATAGAACTGGTGGGTAGTACTTAATGTTTGTCTGTGATAAAAATTCCTTTATTTTCCATGGGTTTTGCAATTGACTAGAGTGCACAGTAGTCACCAAACTTGCCCAGCTGTATTTACATAGTTTCAACAACTTCAGATCTCATAGATCACACCACATTTGAAATAATCATTTAATTAAAAAATAAGTTTTTATGTAGATGTATATGCTCCACAAGATAAAATTTTCATTTTTTTTTGTTATTCAAAACTAATTATAATCTGGTTATAACACAGTTTTACATGAAATGGATGTGTAATTGTAGTTTACCCACAAACTAAGACTAGTTTGCAATTAAGAAATAATTAACATTCTGCATCTTTTATCTTTCCATCCCAGTTGAGGTTACATCAGATCACAGACGACATCCGACAGCAGCTAAACATCCCCCGCTACGACATTGATGATGACACAAGCCTCTCCATGACAAAGACCGACGATTCGCTTCCAAACGGAACTCACCTTGACCTGGACAAGTACACTAGGGGCTTCAGGCACCTGAAGAAGGGTTCAGGTGAGACCGATGCGGAGGAACTGGAGGAAACCGGTTTGAACGAGACGTCGAAAACCTCGAAAGTCAGTGAAGACCAGTCGGCTGATACGTACAACTTTAAGAGTACAGAAGATGATGATCTGTATAGCACGATACAGTCTGATATGAACAACACCGCTAATCTGAACGACACCCAAACGCTTAAAACGTACCAGATGAGTATAAATGAGCAGGAAGAGCTGGAGGAAGGGGAGATAGATGACAGACCATCGGTCCATAGTAAGCGAGATGATGGGGAAGGTTCGGTGGTGAACGGTCGTACCGGTGAGGTGGTCGATAACCATGACGACGATGATGAGGAGGAGGAGGAAGAAGTTGATTATGATGATGATTATGAGGACGAGGGTGATGATGAAGATGATGCTCAACCAACAGAGCCAACTGCTACTTACAGAACTGATGATGATGATGATTTTTAGGTGTGTTGTCAATTTTTTAATTTGTATAAATTGTTTAAAATGCTGTTTCATTGTTTCTTTTAGATTTTATGATTATACAGGAATTCATTTGCTGAAATAACTGGTTTACATATATGAATCCAACTTAAACAACTTATTCCATATTGCTTGGGCATTACAGTTATGTTTAACAGTTATACTCAAAGGGAACTGTATGTGCTCATCATATTGATTGAAACAAAGTGAGTTTGGGTTGATATGCTGTAAAATAAACACAGCAGTTTATGATTATTTATTAAATGATCAAATCTTGTTCTTCTGAACTTTCTGGTTTTTATTTATATAGTTTATGCTCACATTTACTTAATTTGTTCTGTATGTAAAACTACACGGTATGTGTATGCAATCTTTGCAAATATTGATGATATGTTTTGTGCATAATTCCATTTGGAAATTTTGATAGCTGGTATGGTATCTTAGTTCATATATGCTGAATACTTTTTTCATCCCCCTCCCATATGAAGAGAAGTATAGGGTATAATTTAAGCACCATTGACATCTGTCTGACTGTCTGTCTGTCTATCTGTTTTTCCGTTAACTCTTATTTATCTGGAGAAGTTCTCTATCACTTCAAGTACAACTTACAAACTTGCTTTGGTTGTTTCTTATGATATGAAGTTGTGCATGTGGGATTTTTATCGTCCTACATTTAAAATTACATAAGTAAGGCTCTTTTTATCAACTTAGACTTTCTGTAACATTATTATTATTACTTCAGACTTTATGCGCAAAAATACACAACTCTAAAACCACAATGTCCAGAGTTGTCATATTTGGTAAGGTATGTTGCGTTGTAAATTGACCTTCAACATTATTTCATGAAATCATTACCCATGTGTTACAATTGGCCACATTGCCACACCAAGGGGGCACAACTTTCTTCATTTTCCAAATTTTGGCGTCAGGGGGTATTGATCACTACTGTGAAAAGTTCTAGTTTTTAATTAATAAGCAGTATTGTGAAATATTACCTCAATTTGTAACCATGGAAATTGGCATTTCATTTTTTTCTTAAAATATGTTTTGCGCATTCAAAACAACATTTCAAAACTGCTGCATTACATTACGCATGTTAAGTGAAGAAACAATTTTTATATAATTGTTTTAAGCTGTCTCAATTACATTCCATCCAATAGAATTGTGATAAACATGGTAGTTATAATATATGTGAATATTGTGCATAAGTCTTTAAAATTACATTATGTTTATTTTTTTCTCATAAATGTTTATCTATTGTGTTTGTAAATTCTTTGACTTTTGTAACCTTTTAGTGCAATTTCTTTGTTTGTTTCTTCTTATTATTCTTCACCTCTTTTGGGAAGATTTAATGTTTGAAGTTAGTCTATAGTGTTGTATTAACATATCCAATCTTTGGCAAATGCTTTGGAACATGATTATTTTTACAAAAATTGATATCGATTATTACAAATTTATTTTGTGCATTCATATCTCTGCTTAGTATTTTTTTATTGTACCATATGAGTAAAATTGGACATATTTTATTGAATAACTGTAATGGAAATCCACTCCAAAGGAAAAAGGTTGTATAAGATTATCAAGGAAGTTATTTTAAATATTTATTTTACATATGTGTTTAACTAGATGTGCAATACTGCTGAAGCAATGTGTATGTAAGCTGCTTAAGGAACCTCTTGATTCTCTGGAAACGATTTAAAAAAGGATTGTCAATTTATTATAATTGTTGATTGGCAATTAAAAAGATCTGAAATGTAATTGTGAATTTTTTAACCACCAGTGTTATACAGTATAATAGAGCATGTATTATTAAATGTGGAAGAAACTAATTAAATTTTGAATAGATTGGGATTTCAGATTGGCTAACTAAAATATATATTGTGTTTTATATAAAATGTTACATTTGATGGTCTATAGACAATTTTTTTTATTGGAAAAAAAAATAATGTGCACAAATTATGAAGAGGTACCTACATGTAAACTGTGAATGGTATTCAATTTGTACTGCTTATAAGTCTACTGTTTGTGATATTGAATCGTCTTTCTGTAGAGATGTTTTATTTGCTCACACTTGTACACATATCTATATTTACATGAAAATTGTATCTTGTTTTAAAAGGATTAATAGTTTATTACATACTGTTGAGAAAATTCATATATATTTAACAGTACATGTTTTGAATGTAAATTATGTGTTTCCTTGTTGTTCAATTTAAATGTTTTATCCATTTTTTAAATGCTTCATAATCATTGTTTGTTCACTGCTCTTTAACCCTTTGCATGCTGGGAAATTTGTCGTCTGCTAAAATTTTGTCTGCTGAATTTCTAAAATAAGCATTTTCTTTGATTTCTTTTCAAAGAATACTATCAGAATAGCAAACAGTTTGGATCCTGATGAGACGCCACGTTCTGTGGCGTCTCATCTGGATCCAAACTGTTTGCAAAGGTCTTCAAAATTCGGTTCCAGCACTGAAAGAGTTCAAATGTTCATTTCACATTTTTTCATCTTCATTTTGCAATAACACATACTTGGACGTTTATAAGCCTTCATTTTAAAAGTAGACCATGACATTCGACCCGCTTAACGTAAAAATGGGTCTCATGCCATATACAGCCATGTGAAAATATGAACTGGTATGACGTGGATAAAGTATGAAATGGTTATATCTGATGTTAAAAATGGCAAGCAAGTACAACAATTTCACGCTTGTTCCAGCCTATGTGTAAGCATGAAAATTTTACCTTATATAAAAAAATAGTTCCAAAATATATATAGACCCATTTTAATACAGTTTAGAATTACACATCATGAGAATGTGCAAGCTTCAATTTCAGGTTAGAAATGCAATAGGGTTTAGAAGCAGTAGGGTTTAGAAATCTGTAATCAGCAATGTTTTTAGTCAACCTGTTTACTTTCTTCAAAAATAAAGGTTCAAAAGAGAGGTTGTGTTTTGTTTTTGTTATTCAGACCTTAGTTATACCCTGAAGGAAGTTCATTACTTATGCCTATAAAAAAATGTGATACCAAATATGACAAGGTATTATATACATAAAAATATTCCTACAAAACAATGGAGTATTTCCTCAATGCAATAGTATCAACTGGATAAGAATTCCATAGTCCACAGTGTGAAATCTTTTTCCCTGTTCAACCGCTGCGAAAGCAGACTACTTTTATGAGTTATGTATCATAAGTATCAGAAACCTTCCGAGCGACATTGGCAAAAACTAGTTCTATTATTAGACAATACACTTACTGAATGTGTACGTCATCGATGTATTTATGGGCGTCTTTTCAAAACATTTTATTTGAATGTGTAAATGTGTAAATGCACCAATCTCAAATTTAATTGTTCTTTTCAAGAATATTTTCTATCTGCTTTTATCGTAAAGAGGTGTATAATAAATGGCCTATAACAGGATTCTGGCATCTCAATGTTCTGCAGGCTCTTGGAATACAGTCAACTCATGCAATACAACCCACCAGGACACCCCATTCATGTAATATTCCCTTTATACATTAGTTTGCAATAACAATACTTATAGTAAAATAAAATTATGTGCTTTCTCTCAAAATATTTATCAGATGCTAATGATTTCTGTATTTTGTGATGAACTGGAATATTGTACAAATGTTTTGCTTAATATCTATTGATATTGATATATCTATCGAAGGTCGCCATTGTGTAGTGGATATGGTGTCCGCCTAGCGATCAGGAGGTCACGGGTTTGATCCCCACAGTTGGAGCGTTCTTTAGATCTCCCCCAAGACACCAAGTACTGGTTCTGGTCCCAGGAAACGGACTCGAGAGCTTTTAAAATAAGCCTTAGGCTTTTGATGCAATCGAGCTAAAATAAATAGGTTTAAACTAATATCTATTGATAACCAGATTATTCCACTAAATATAAACCTACAGATTTAATTTGTTACTACAGAATACTGATTTCATTGAGTTGCTTCAGAAGTAATGACCGACAACTTGTGTAGTGACAGAGCCAGACAAATAACCTTACAAATTCACTGTAGTCTAGTTCATTGGATGTCCTGTAAGTACAAACATCTGTATCCTAAATTCTGTTGGATCCAATGGGACTTATTGGTGCTTTTGTATGTGAAATACATCATGTATTTCAAACATGTATAACTTTTTTTTAAATGAATGTATATAATTAATTTATTTTTCAGCAACCACATATGCTTCACAGAACTAAAGTTGGGGGTACTTTTTTTTGTGTTTGGACTTTTTGCAATAGTTAAAAGTATTAGTCAGGTTACAGTGGGCCCACTTTGTCTTTACCATATACACATTCATGTGTACTTACACCATTGATTACAACTTTCATAATCTAGTAAGTTGAGACTGGACGTCCATATTATCTCACGCACAATCCCTACCCTAGTACTGTTGCTGCTCTAGGGCTCAAACTCACACAGCCACCATTGGGAGACAATTCTGACCCATTTAAATTAATGTACTAATCGTACACAAGTTTCATTTAAATAATTATACCCCCTCCACACTGCACAAAGAAGTTGTAAGGGGGAGGAGTTTACCAGCTTGAGGTTGTTCGTCCGTCGTTGTCTCGACGTCGGATTTCTTGTCCAAAATGATATCCTGAAAATTATGAGGGGTATCAACTTGAAACTTCATAGGTAGGTAGATCTCCTTTAGGGGGTATGCAGTTCACAAGAAAATAGCTCCTGACCCGATTTTGAAATTTTATTGCCCTTTGTTATTTTTTTTTACTTAAATTTTGTCCCGAGTATATGCAGGAAACTAAAAGAGTTATCAACTTAACCCTTTGCATGCTGAGAAATTTGTCTTCTTCTAAAATGTTGTCTGCTGAATTGCTAAAATTAGCATTTTCTTTGATTTTTTTTCAAAGAATACTACCAGAGTAGCAAACAGTTTGGATCCTGATGAGACGCCACATTCTGTGGCGTCTCATCTGGATCCAAACTGTTTGCAAAGGCCTTCAAAATCCGGTTCCAGTGCTCAAAGGGTTAAAACTCCGCATTACAATGTGTACTTAGCTGACTCTGTACATTTCCAACGCTAATGCAGTAAAGCTGTATCAATACCATTTACGTTTAGGTAGAATAGTTGTGATAAGTACTAATTGTTAACACCCTTCATGCCCAGTGTTTGTATTGTGTTTTTCAGAAATGTTTTATTTAAAACAGCCAAAACAATAAAGGTAAAGTGGTCGTCAGAATGGCCATGATTGTTATTGAATAAGACTAATAAGATATTGTTTTCTTCTCCTCAAACACTCGTTAACAGTCATTCTCTTTACTATCACGTCATAAAAATGAACTACTTAATTGGCATGCAATGAAAAAGCTGGTCCCTATCACATATCAGGGACTTGTTAATTGGCATTGGATAAACAGGGCCCACCTCCTGCAAGTGACTCCCTCTCCCGACCGCAATTTTTGGCAGGCAAGTATTACAAATACAACGAAAAATTAACAAAGCAAATTCCAATTTTTTTCCCCCAAATCAGAAACTGTTGAATTTATGGGTACACGAAATAGTTATTCTTTGAAAAGCCACACAATTTTGCATGCACAAATATAAATGATTTTACTGTATTTAAGACATTAAAAACAAAAACCATAATGATGTCAATGCTCAATTTATTGTATGGTAACACAGAATTTTGGTTGAAGAAAACAGATAAATGGTTAACACAAAATTTATTTTATTTAAAGCAGTGAAATACAGAAAATATGCTAGTGAGATTTTTAAGTAATTGGTTTTAAACAGTAAATGAAACCAACCATCAACAATGTTAATAATTTTAGCACTCTTATATAGTGAATAAAATATTATACATTTATATTAACAAAATATACTCTTGTTTATTGCTCTAATACCATATTATATGAGTTACAACAATTATGTTAATAAGTTACAAATTTACAGTTGTTTACATTGTTCTTACGCCAGTCTTACATAAATCTTTTAACGCATCAAATGTTGTTGTTGAAAATATCATTTGAATGAAAATGTAGGACAAGTTCTTTGACCGCAAAGTCCATTTCTTCATTTTATTTTTAATGAGCATTTACTTTTCTTTAACGTCAAATGTATTATGATTTTATCAGTCAAACAAAAAAAGCACAAATATTGTACATTAAACAATGTTTAAATTATATATATATATAAACCTCTTTGTTGCAATATCAGAAATGTAGATGTATAAGTAATTTTTTTAACAAAAACAATAACAACAATAAATATATATAATACAACAACAACAACAATAACAGCCATAGGTCAATGCAAAACTTTACCACAGGCTTGCAAGCAAGGTGAGCTTACAAATATATGTGCATGTAGTGATAATGTGTATGTGTGGGCAATAAACATGTAGAAAATAGTCTTTCAATCGTACACTTTATAAGAATAATATACACGAATTCAATCTAAATGCTCAAACATTAAATGAGATTTCAATACACAAATGTATACATACATTGCCAAGTATATGAGAAATTTAAAATCATAATATGTCTGGTAAATGTTTCAGAACTTAACATTTTTAATTCATTACTTAAATTTTTTAAATGATTTAACCATAAATATAATAGACTGTCGGAAATAGCCCCATAAAATGCATCAGCAATATGATCATTACTTAATGTTTCTGCATGAAAGAACAAATGTCCAAAAGCATGGAATGTCTATGAGTGCGGGTTAATGAAGGGAAAGTAAAACACTACGTCTACATGTATCAGCCAATTAAAACATCTCCCAAACTGTTATCAGTGAACAATAAATCTACATGCCTATACAGCCATTTCTATGTAGAAACTTTTATCTTTGTCTTCTATTACATAAAATACACAATAATTGTCCTTATTGTTCCTTAGACAAATTGATATATGTTCAAAATAATACATTCACGGTAAAAGTTTGGAAATACTCTTCCAAAAATTGATTGTTTACACCTTAATTTTTAGAATCTATTAAAACATTGTTTGCTGTGCTTTTTTGACAAGACAAAATAATTTTGCATTTTAATGTGTTTTATAAAGAAACAAAAACTTTTACCTTCCACAAGCAATAATGTAATTTTCAATCATTAATATATATACAAAAACACATTTTGAAGAACAGGAAAAACAAACTGATTTTACCCAATATTTCTCAGTCAACAACCCTCAAACCGCCTCTGGGTCAGATGTACCATTATCTAACCGTCGCTCTTGCTTCACATGTCTGTGCTTGTTCATCTCTACAAGCAATACTTCCAAAAACACTGTACTAGGCCATGACATCTCAAGAATACCCATGAGAAGTTTTTTGATAAGCCTGGAATACTTTCACATACACACCAACAATATTGCACAGCAAGAAAATTAATGAAGCCTCGTTCCTGTAAAAATGGGCTTTATGCATGTGCATTGAGTTTCGTCCAGGATTAGCCTGTGCAGTCAGCACAGGCTTATCAGGGCGACACTTTCCTGGATTTTCGTTAAGAAGAGACTTCTTTTAAACATAAAAGCGGAAAGTGCCACCCCTGATTAGCCTGTGTGGACCGCACAGGCTAATCTGGAGTGACACTTTACGCACATGCATTATGCACTGTTTTCTAAGAACGCGATTTCATGTAACAACATTCAGTACACAACCATATGATATTACATAATATATTATTATTAATTCCTTTCATGATGGCATTCTTCCACATAGCACATTATTTCAATGATCATATTATTTACAAAACTTCCATCAACAAGGGTTATATTTCTTCTTTTCTATAACAATACTTTTAATGACACTTTATAC